>JAWZYT010001255.1:0-17500 GCA_034508575.1 Petrolisthes manimaculis | reverse complement strand
ATTATTATTATTATTAGTTTTTCGTGTTGCTGAGAATCCACCAAGAAAACAACAACAATATAAATCTGTGAGTGATGGAGCAGTTTGCAAGATGATATTATTCTACAAGGCCAAGGAGAACTGGCACCTAGAATGTTTTTTATTCAGACGACTTGAACACATTTAGAACACAAGTGAACACACAATTAACACACACACAGCACACTTCACACACACACGTACGTACGCTCGTTGTACTGTACATTTAACACTTAATACATTTAACACATTCAGCACGCTTAACACATTTACATCTAACACATTTAACACACATACTCAACACTCTTGACACATATTACCTTGATTCGTTTGTTTACATTATATATAGTTTGTTTACATTATAGTTTGTGTGGCCTTAAACAGTATATTTGGTCCAATTATTGATTCCACCAAAATATTCCTGGAAACAGACTTCTACAGTACATAAGTAGAGGATTGGTTCATGTAGCCCAGTGTGGAGTAATCAGTAGCCTCCAGTTGATCAGAAGAGACTTACCTATCGCTAAATGGGTTATAGGTAATGTGAAGTCAACTGTACAATGCGTCCTCGTCAGACAAAGGTCACTTGGAGCAATATAATGAACAGGTCTACCACAGAGAGAGAGAGAGAGAGAGAGAGAGAGAGAGAGAGAGAGAGAGAGAGAGAGAAAGAGACAGAGAGAGTAGCAGAATAATGTGTGTAATTAATTTTAGTGTCAGGGTAGGTGTGGTGATTGTGGGGTTTAAGGAAAGATGTTGTGGAGATTGTGAAGACTGGCTGGTGAGGAAAAAGTGAAGGAACAGGTATGGAAAGCATGAGAGAACAGGTGTGGACAGCAGTGTGAGAGAACAAGACATGATGTGTGTGAGAAGTGTGAGGGGGACATGTAGTATTAGGACAGTTGATGAGAGAGAGAGAGAGAGAGAGAGAGAGAGAGAGAGAGAGAGAGAGAGAGAGAGAGAGGAGAGAGAGAGAGAGAGAGAGAGAGAGTGAGAGACTAATTTGCAGTCCCCAGTGTGAGTCTTTGGTGGTGTAGGCTGTTGGCGTGCTGCTTGGAGGGAGTGAAAGTTCATTTCCTAAAAGAATTCTTACTATATTATACATGGGGTTGCCAAAACGACTTAGGGTAATACAAAATCCATGATGTTGTTGTCGTCGTCGTCGGTGGCGATTTGGAAGCTACCGATTCCTCCAAACTCTGACAGGAAATACACGAGTACATCTGTGAATAATGTGTGGTGGTTATGGTCTCTGTATTGTAGTATATATTGAGAGAGAGAGAGAGAGAGAGAGAGAGAGAGAGAGAGAGAGAGAGAGAGAGCAGAGGGAGAGAGGAGAGAGAGAGAGAGAGAGAGAGAGAGAGAGAGAGAGAGAGAGAGAGAGAGAGAGAGAGAGAGAGAGAGAGAGAGAGAGAGAGAGAGAGAGAGAGAGAGAATAATATATATAGGAGTATATATAGAATTAGAGAAACAAGTACCGGGTAGCATTTAAGCTGTTACATTGGGTACCAGTAGCCTACTTTCCTTATCTTTTATATATGAACTGAGAGAGGGACTGCAGTGTATCTTTAGCTGGACTTTGGAACGTCATGGGTTCGAACCGGCTGCATTGTCCTGATCAATACTACGCGCACGGCAGGCAACACACAACACACACACACACACTCACACACCACAAGTTGTTTTGTTGGCTACCTCCTGGCCAGGCATACCTTTGCTCTCTCTCTCTCTCTCTCTCACTCACAACCAGACCCTCCCCGGCCCCACAATCCACAATCCACCCACCAATCCCTTTCTGAGTCTTGTGTACAACAAAATTTCTGGCACCATGTCGTGGTATTACTGCACTCACACTCACACTCACACTCTTGGCACTGTTCACGGTAGCACTTTGGTAGTAGTAGCATCGAGCACACACACATACACTTCTCTCTCTCTCTCTCTCTCTCTCTCTCTCTCTCTCTCTCTCTCTCTCTCTCTCTCTCTCTCTCTCTCTCTCTCTCTCTCTCTCTCTCTCTCTCTCTCTCTTTCACTTTACCAACCTATTAATCTTGACTTTAGTATCGTCCACATGTCACCTTAAAAGTGTTTAAGAAATAGACTAATTAACAGTCACTGGACACTAATCCTGTCAATAAGCTCTACCCCTTTTATATACCCCTGGTTAACTTTCATCACCAAAGTAACTATTTAACTGGAAGAGGGACGGGGATTATAATAAGCCAGTTCGTCTAACTTGATATTATTAGTAAACATGAAAGTGACTAGGGGCCAAGTTATTGTTGGAATGTTTGTTAGTTAGTTGGTGTGGTTTGTTCATTTCTATGTTTGGAAATTTGAATATTGGATGCACACTACCTACTGTATTTTCCCAAAGTGTGGTACCGAAGAGAACCCCAATTTATGCTGTTGTGGTATAGTCGGTAACGCAGCAAGAGTCGAAAAATATTTTGGTTTGTGGTAACTGTGAGCAACGCGACTGTGGTACATTTTCTAAAATATAAATATATAAATAAATAAACGGAAAATTCATTGCATATATATAAACATGAACCACATAATTCCAAAAGAGTAGATACAATATAACCACCAACAGAAAATATAGTACAAACTGAAAACGAATTACAAATACGTAACAAATGCAAATGAAATGTAATGATAGAACGAGGGCTACAATTGATGCTGTACTGTGTAGTGTGTGTGTGTGTGTGTGTGTGTGTGTGTGTGTGTGTGTGTGTGTGTGTGTGTAGTGAACTTGGAAGCCGTGTGCAGGGAGTGATAGAAAGTCTCGTCTTCCCTTAGGGTTGAAACTCGAGTAGGGGGGGACGAGTGAGTGGAAGGGGAGTGGAGGTATAATGAGAGAGACGAGATAGGTGAGTCAGTGGTGCAAGGCTTAAGAGAGAGAAGAGAGAGGAAGGTGAGGAACGTCGTGGAGGAAGGGGGAAGGGGAGGAAAGGGATAAGAGGGAGAAAGGAGAGTAAATGAATGGGTTAAGAGAGAGAGGAAAGTGAGGACCGTCGTGGAGGAAGGGGGGAGGGGAGGTAAGGCATAAGAGGGAAAGCAGAGGAGAGTAAATGAATAGGAGGAGAGGAGAGAGTATTGGGTAAAAGATGAGGTAGAGAGGAAAGTGAGGAATAAAGGGAAAATGGAGAAATAAGGTAGAGGAGATTAGGGTAAAGGAGGAGGAAGAAGAGAGGAGAGAGGGGGATGAGAAAGGCAAAGAGAGAAGAGGGTGATGAAGAGTAAGAAAGAAGGAGAACAAAGTGAGGAAGAGAAGCGAAATGGAAACAATGATGATGAAGAGGAGGAAATTCTAGACTCCCAATCCCCTCCTCCTCCTCCTCCTCCTCCTCCTCCTCCTCCTCCTCCTCCCTCCTCCTCCTCCTCCTCCTCCTCCTCCTCTTTCACAGTTGCCTAATTTAATGATAAAACATGTCACTTGAAATAGGACTAGGCAGGAAAAGCTGATTAAGAGAAATGTGTGGTAACGTGTGTAAAGAAGGGCTTGGGAATGACAGCACAGGTTCAGCGTGGAAATAAATAAGTGAGGCAGGGGTAAAAATATAGGTCAGGGCAAAAGTAAGAAAAGTAGGTCAGAGGAAAACAGGGTACGGTATGACAGCACTGTACAATGCAAAGCTGGAGAAGACAAAACAAAGCAGTTTTATACGCAACAAAAGCTTGTTTACAGATATAATTTCGACTATAAGGTCCGTCAATAATTATTCCTCTGTAAATTGGGATAGCCTTGAGGAGCACTCGTACGATACCAGAACAAAGTATAAGAAATAGTGAGGTGCGGTGATGGATACCTTAGAAATATACAGGAAGGGAAGTACTAAGGATTTACAGAAGAGTTACAGGGAATGTAGTACCGGTACCATAGTTGCTCATAGAGTTTACCACTCACAATGTTCAAGAGGAGATTCTCTTATTGGTGATTTGGAAGATTACTGATTCCTCCAAACTATATGGTACGGTACTAGCCTAATAGGGAATCTGTTTCGTGGCAAAGTTTGGAGGAATCACAGAACTTTAATTCAACAAACAAAAAAATCTCCCCTTCAAATACGTATGGATAAAGTTGAATGTCCTCTGTCGTGGAAATGGTCAACTACTTCTAGTACAGTCACTGTCAATAATCCTGCAACACCTTAGAATGAAACGGACTCGCAAATATGGTATGAAACTCTAGCTGTTGGTCTCTGTAATATTGGATCTTACGGATCACAATTATGTTCCCAATGTAGAACTTTTGACTGTGACTGTACCTACATGACTCCACCCATTAAATCAAAACTTACAGACCTATGTCAGATTTTTTTCTAATATATAGTGATGGAACTAAACTACCTGGCCTGGACCAAGCCGGTGCCAGAGTATTAAAGAGTACTATATATTTTGTTGTTGCTACATTGAAGTGCCTTGATTCCCTCCAAAGTAGTCCAGAAACAGGACCAAATGGACATATATAATAGTGTCCTGTTGCTTGGAATAGTTTGGAGGAAACAGTTGCTCTAGATTCAACACAACAGACGAGCTGACATTTCCAAATTCCCATAATTATAAACTTGGGTTGTGTATGTACCATTAGAATGGAATGGAGGAAATGTGGTTCCCTATATAAAAAGTGAGATAGATCAGTAACGTCTTAGTAGGCTACTGATTCTTCAACAAGATTCTAAGCAACATAGGTCACCATTATTTTTGTTCATCTGGTCCTGTTTCGTGGCATACTTTAGTGGAAGCAAGGCGATCTAATGTAGCCCGTTAACTGTATCTGTGTGGAAATGGTTGGAATTTATTATAGGTAACAGGATTAGGGACCATTTAATATGACATGGATGTTTGAAAAGTTGATCTTGCCTCACAAACCCTACGATATGGTAGTTATTTCTTTGAAGTGTGCGAGGCAGTATATGCAGCAATTACAACTACTACATAATTATACTGTAGGTCTAATATACAGTACCTGGATTTTAACAAGACTTTTGACAGTCTCGCATGAAAGGTTAATTAATAATGTAGAAGCTTCGTCCTGGAGAAATTATATGTACAGAAATAATATAGGCCTATACGATATTAGTACAGAAACACCATATGTACAGAAATACCATATGTACAGAAATACTATATGTACAGAAATACTATATGTACAGAAATACTATATGTACAGAAACTCCATATGTACAGAAACACCATATGTACAGAAACACTATATGTACAGAAACTGTATCTACAGAAACGCTATATGTACAGAAACATTATATGTACAGAAACACTAAATAGTTACCGTAAAGAAATAAAAATAGGCTGGGTCTAAATCAAGTGTTGCCACGTTTTGGGCCAACAGGATTTCTGCTGTTTTTTTTTTTTTATTATGATCTTTTGAAAACCCTTCCAGTCGAGCTTCCATCCGTTCTTCCACGTACAATATAATAATGTAATCCATGTTTTTAATTCATGAAGGAATTTGAACATTTCAGCGAGCTGGCCTTTCAAATTCTGTCAGTCTGGAATGATAAAAGGCCCAGTGGTTGGATGGAGTCTTTTGTATTCCCGGCGTCTGATAAGAGAGAGAGAGAGAGAGAGAGAGAGAGAGAGAGAGAGAGAGAGAGAGAGAGAGAGAGAGAGAGCACAGGTGTCTCCTGAACTCAGAAATGAGGTTCGGTATGTGTGTGTGTGTGTGTGTTTGAATAGGAGGACCGAGTGGCGTGGATGAAAGGTGTGGACTCCATTGTGTTGAGTTTGATGGGCCGGTAAGTGAGTGTGTAATGAGGTAAGGTATAGGTAAGCAGACACTCATGCACCAACCACCAGGAGAGTTTAATTATAAGGGGGTGGGAGGTAGCCTATAATTATACAGTGTTGGTAAATCCTTGCATCTTTCTAAGGGTCCTCACAATACGAATACAACAACAAAACAGAGTAATATGTGGGAGAAGGACATGCGGTGTGAGTTGTATACCCGGCTTCCCTGCTGTCCTCCCTCCATGGATGATCCTCACTATACAATACACTATACACAAGAAAGGAATGTGTGAGAGGAGGACATTGTCAGTAGTGCCTCGCTTCAGTCCCTACCTCCGTCCCTCCCTTCCCTGCCCTTTCAGGTTGCCAGGGAAACAACAAGTAAAGGTGTAATTTACTATCCATCTCACCTGGTGTATCCGAAGTAGGTCAGGCAAGGCAACAAGGAAGGAAGAGAGATTGTGGCCAGTTGGTAGGAAGATATATAGATACATAGATAGACAGAGAAATATAGACAGATAGACAGACACAGACAGAGGGGAGATAGTTTACAACTTTACATAAAGAATGGAGAAGGATGAATTTCAGTATAAAGAGGAGATACAAGAGATGAGACTAGAGGTTGAGTATAAGAGATTAAGGAAAGAGAGGGAGAAATGTAGATGGGAGAAATGTAGATTGATAGTATACAGCGGATTGGTGAAGAGGAGGAGGAGGAGGAGGAAAGGGATTTGTGGAGAAGGGAGTTTCTAGAATGTAGGGGGCAGGTAATCTAGTTGCAAGGAGGGAATAAAAAAGGAAAGTAAGAAGGCAAAGTGTGGTGTGGAGGAAGGAGGAGTAAAGAGTAAGGTAAGTAGGGAGGGAGTGGGAGTGGTGGGGGAAGTAGAGAGAGGAAGGTAAGAAGGGAGGGAGTGGGGGTGGTGGAGGAAGTAGAGAGGAAGGTAAGTAGGGAGGGAGTGGGGGTGTTGGGGGAAGTAGAGAGGAAGGTAAGTAGGGAGGGAGTGGGGGTGTTGGGGGAAGTAGAGAGGAAGGTAAGAAGGGAGGGAGTGGGAGTGGTGGGGGAAGTAGAGAGAGGAAGGTAAGAAGGGAGGGAGTGGGAGTGGTGGGGGAAGTAGAGAGAGGAAGGTAAGTAGGGAGGGAGTGGGAGTGGTGGGGGAAGTAGAGAGAGGAAGGTAAGAAGGGAGGGAGTGGGAGTGGTGGGGGAAGTAGAGAGAGGAAGGTAAGAAGGGAGGGAGTGGGGGGGGTGGAGGAAGTAGAGAGGAAGGTAAGTAGGGAGGGAGTGGGGGTGTTGGGGGAAGTAGAGAGGAAGGTAAGAAGGGAGGGGGTGAGTTGGGAGGGGGGAGGGAACAACAAAGCTGACAAGAAGATGATTGGAATAGACCGAGGGGAGGGGGGGGGGAGGGGGTTTGAGAAAGGATGAAAGGAATTAGAGAAGGCAGGAGGGTGAGGGTACGAGGAGGTTTGGTTGGGGGAAGGGGTGGTGGGTGGCACAAGGAGGGGTTTGTTCTTAAGTCGGTGAAGAGGAAGACAGTACACGGAAATAAGATAATAATAATGGAATGAAAAAGATAAATGAAGGGTAATGGAAAGTGTTTGGGAAGGATGAAAGATGAGAATGTGGAAGTTGAATTAGAATGGAGGAACAGAAGGAAGAACGAAAGAGGATGTAGGACAGTAGAAACAATAGACAAATAGGGAGAAGAAAAAGGGAGAAAGGGACAGAAGGAAGAAAGAAGAAGGAGGAGGAAGACAGAAAAGGTAGAAATGGTAATGAAAAGAGAGAGGGAAAGAGAGGAGAGAGAGAGAGAGAAAGGGGTCACAGGAGGGAGTAAATTAGTAAAAGAAAGGAAGGAAACCTGACATTAGTGAGGTTCTGTCTGGCTGGAGTGAGAATGAGAGACACGGGAATTGGGAGGAAAGGGAAGGAAGAGAGAATTCTGGGAAGAGTGTGTGAGTGTGTGAGTGGGATGAGAAAAAGAGGAGAGGAGAGGGTGTGGATGAGTGTGAAGAAGAGGAATATTGAGGAGGGAAATAGAGGGATGGGATAGAGTAGGTGTGCGCGGTGGGAAGGAGGAGATGAGATGATTAGAAAAGGAAAAAAAAAGATGGTGATGGAATGAGAAAAAAGATATGGCGTGTGTGTGTGTGTGTTTGGAGGCGCGTAGGAGGGAAGACGAATGATTGGAGTAGGAAGTGGAAAGTAACGCCAATAGATATTAATAATTACACACACACACACACACACACACACACACACACACACACACACACACACACACACACACACACACACACCGTCATTCAAAGGTGAGTAGGCTTATACAATTAACCAGAACATGGAAGGTATGGATGGATATTAGGGCACAAACTTTAGACGTAAGAGTACAAAAGATAGAACTATACATTTTTTATATAGGATAGGCTACACGAGTTATAGATCATATCACATTCAGGGGGAAGTGAAGTTTAGTGTTGGTATTTCTGAAGCAACAGCTGATGCCTCCAAACTATACCATGCATGACATCCATTATTTTTGTTCAACTGGTCCTGTTTTCTAGCATACTCTGGAGGAATCAAGTCACTCCAATGTATAATATCCCCTTAACTATACCGTGAGATAGAAAAAGGGAAGCTGAATGCTGTCAGAATATTATAGAAGTCACTGATAGTTTTATATTTATACGGTATAGCCTATAGATACATCCATTTAATATAGCGGTACTGCATCTGTGTATGTGGTGTTTATAAGCCTGCCGTGTTCAGTTTACGTAAGGGTTATATAAATGATTAATAACGTGTAAAAGGTCTGGGAATAACATAAGTATACTCGTACGGTATATGGGAAGTATATTATGTCATTTTATCCACACCCATCAATTATATAACGAGAGAGAGAGAGAGAGAGAGAGAGAGAGAGAGAGAGAGAGAGAGAGAGAGAGAGAGAGAGAGAGACAGAGAGGGAGAGAGGTGGATTGCTTGTACTCTGGGAGGTCACCATGACAACCTTAAGACGATTTAATGTTGATCCTATGAGGGAATAATTATGCCGTGTTGTGGACGTCAGGGGTTGTGTTGGAAAATGTGAAACTTGGAGAGGTGGAGGAAATGAGGGAAGGTGGAGGGAAATGAGGGAAGGTTAAGGGATGTGAGGGAAGGTGGAGGGAAATGAGAGGAGGGAGATGACGAAGAGGGAGGAAAATGAAGAGGGTTGGAAAAAAGTGAGGAAAAATGGAGGCTATAAGAGTGAAAGTTTACAATATAGAATTTAAAAAATGAAAGACGATATTATTTTTTTAAGAACGATCGAGCATTATGAACCAAATTTCGATCAAAAATAAAAAAATAAATAAACGAATTAAATAAAAAAAAAGAAGCAAAAAATAAACACTAGAAACCAGAGCTGCTTATATCCAACAACAACAACAACATCACCACCACCAACAACAACAACATCACCAACAACAACAAAAACATCACCACCCCCACCAACAACAACAACAACAACAACAACATCACCACCACCACAACAACATCAACAACAACAACAACATTATTCCAGGGCACGTGTCTCTCCAACATCGATTCTCTCAATTATGTTTTTCCTTTCATCTTTCTTTAGACGCACTGACTAGAGTAAGAGACAGGGAGCGTCAAACGTGCGTCGTGAAGAACACAGTCAACGCTGACGTATCATCTTATTCTATGTTGTTATTATTGTTATTTTGCGTCGTGAAGGATTTACAGTACTGTACAACACTGATTAAGAGGGTGCGGGAATAGGGGGACACGCTTGAGGGGGAGTGCGGGGGTCGGGGGGCTTTGGGGGGTGCGGAAATAGGGGGACAGGCTTGAGGGGGGTTTGGGTCGTTGCGGGAGTAGAGGGACAGACTTGGGGGGGGTTAGTGGGGTGCGGGAATAGGGGATAGGCTTTCTACCCACCCCAAACCTATCCCCTTATTCACGCACCCCCTCCAAACCCCGCTCCTAAGCCTGTCCCCTACTCCCACACCCCCTTAAGGGACCCCGTGATGTAGTCTGAAAATTGGAGGTTAGTGAGTCCTTCAAATACAACCACAAAACACCACCTATATTGAAGGAGTTTGTTTTATGACAGTCAGGAGGAATCCGAAGCCTCCAATACTCATACACCAACACAGGAAGGGTCCTTAATGCAACGCTAAATTATCATCTGGTTATTGTAGTAGCAGTAGTGGTACGGTACGGTAGTAGTATTTTGTAGGAGTGGTTGTGGTATTGGTGGTAGTAGTAGTAGTAGTAGTAGTAAATGGTGCTAGTTTATGTTATGTCATTTATATTTGTGTGTGTGTGTGTGTGTGTGTGTATGTGTGTGTGTGTGTGTGTGTGTGTGTGTGTGTTTGGATGGTTGAATAGAGAGAGTATTTCCACATGATTGACGGAGAGATAAATGGAAAATCATACACGGTACTCGTTTGTGTGTTTTTTTTTTTTTTTTTTTTTTTGTATGTGTGTGTTGAAATAAAAAAAATACAAATTAATAGGGTAGAAGTGGAAATTCCTGAACATAAATGATAGAACACGTGGACAGAGAGATGAAATAACCCATGTGAGATGACGTGATATATAAAGAGAAAGGACATTGAGGGAAAGGTCATACGGAAAGCCAGGGTTGAACAATTGTAAAGAGAAATACAGTTGGCTATACACAGATTTCATTAAAATTCTGATATTAAACAACACCATCATAATTGTAAAGAGTTATACAGTTGGCTATACACAGATTTCATTAAAATACTGATATTAAACAACACCGTCATAATTCTATCATTGTATCTGTATGTATGTTTGAGTATGTGTACAGGAGGAGTCTTTGCATCTCACAATATGTCTGCTGTCACTTAATTAAGGTGGTAAATCTTTTTTGGTACATTGGAGTGCTATGATTCCTCCAAAGTATGCTAGGAAACACACGACCATCAGAGCAAAAATAATAGTGTTCTGGTCGCTTGGAATAGTTTGGAGGAATCGGTTGCTCCAGATTTGCCTTAAAGGGAGATTCTTTGGTTGATGAATTGGAAGGTCTGTTATTCCACCAAACTATGCCATGAAACATATCCCCTATTAGTAACATTAGGGTCGTCTGTTTCCTGGCATAGTTTGGAGGAATCAGTAGCCCTTCACTTCAATTCACCAACAACGTATATTACAATAATTTCACATTGGAGAGGATAGAATTGAATGTATGTTATTGTCATCATTCTCTATTGCGTCATAAAAAGAGTTAGCAAGTGTTGATGTTGTAGATTGGTTGTTACATTGGTATTATTTAATTAATGCCCCTTTATAATATTATTCTATAAATTTTTCCCTAGTATTTTGATAGATTAAACCATATTTTTTGTATTTGCAGGTATGTTTGTGACTGGTGGTGGCCTGCATGTTTCTGGTAATGAACAGTAAGTAATAACACCATATAGAACGGTAACAACAGTAAGTAATAACACCATAGATCAGTAACAACAGTAAGGGATAACAACAACTGAGTAGTCAACATTTATATCATATAGTAATAACGATAAAAAGAAGAAAAATGCAACTTATCAGCCTTTATCAACATTAAGATAATATTAATAATGATAGAGAGAGAGAGAGAGAGAGAGAGAGAGAGAGAGAGAGAGAGAGAGAGAGAGAGAGAGAGAGAGAGAGAGAGAGAGAGACAGAGACAGAGAGAGAAGGAAATAAGCAAACACAATTACGCCACATTACGGAAATCTGCTGGACTTATAAATGAAACAAGGGAGACGAACTACATGAAAGCAGACAGGCGGAAAATTAACCAAACAGATCTAAGACACGCATGCGTATGGTACAGTCACGCTCAGGAGAGAGAGAGAGAGAGAGAAAGAGAGAGAGAGAGAGAGAGAGAGAGAGAGAGAGAGAGAGAGAACTGGAAGGAACCTAATGATCAAGTGAAATGTTTTGCTAGCTCAGTGTGTGATGAACTCATTAATTTGGAAAAGTTAGAGAGCCTGATAAATAAACTGAAGTTGTGTAAAATGTAGACCCAAAACAGAGAGAGAGAGAGAGAGAGAGAGAGAGAGAGAGAGAGAGAGAGAGAGAGAGATTCAGGTTGTGTGTGTGTGAGAGAGAAAGAGAGAGAGAGAGAGATTCAGGTTGTATGTGTGTATGAGAGAGAGAGAGAGAATATGAAAGAGCAGACCACAGTAGGCTAGGTAGGCCAGTGACATTGTTTACCACTTATAATTTTGTTGGGATAGGCATGAGGCTATAATGGCTTAGCATGGTGTTCTTATCTCACTCTTGGTAACTTGTCTCTTTCTTATCTCTCTTATCACAACGCAGTATACAGGTTATCGTATAAAAAAAAAAGTTATCGTATAATATTATACACTATCTATACACCCTTCTCGAAACAAACCACTTTCCTATCCACTGGTATGTTCTGTACACACAAACAGACGGTCATTTATTCAGGTTTGAAAGAATAATACGTTTATAAGAGGAAAAGTTTGTCACGTCAGAAGTAGGAAATGTCGTAATATAATAAGAATGGGAAGTGGATGAAGGTAGTGATGAGAGATTTCCATGCATATTTTCTATTACTGTATATGTTATCCAAGTTCAGTTCTTCAAACATTCCGGTCCAACAGCCTAATCTCCATCGATCTGTATTTGAGCGTTGGGTGGAGGGATGGATGTACTGGTGGTGCGAACGTAGGCTATCTAGGTCAATGTGTGTGTGTGTGTGCATGTGTCATTGCCTGGGATAGTGGTGTGTATATGTGTATTGGTTGGTGTACACTGTAGTGAGAGAGAGAGAGAGAGAGAGAGAGAGAGAGAGAGAGAGAGAGAGAGAGAGAGTGTGTGTGTGTATGTGTGTGTGTGTGTGTGTGTTTTCTTGCCTAGTGCGTGCGTGTATAGTGTAGGTACTTGCTTGGTCCGTGTGTGCGTGTGCCTACAAGTGAGTGTCTCTGGTTTCAATAGTGTGTGTGTGTGTGTGTGTGTGTGTGTGTGCCCTGAATAACTCGTAAAACTATTTTGAGCACAAATGCCTGCTTCGTCAGCACGCGCTTGAAGGCATTGTCGGTTCTTTGCTATTAGGGTACACACACACACACACACACACACACACAGTAGGAGTAGTGTGGTGGTGATTGTGTTTGTGGTGAAATTTTGATAAGGGCATTATGTGGTATGTCCGATAATGTGTGTGTGTGTGTGTGTGTGTGTGTACTGTTCAAATGGAGCTTGCATGTGCACTAATTCCTGCGTAGCTGTTACCCCTTCCTTACCCCATATTATATACCCATTAAAAAAAGGGAAGGAGTTGGGTGTCTCAGTACAAGTTATCTCACCCATACCACAACACTCCTCTCTTCCCCAACACCCCCAACACCTCTTCTCCAACACCCCCATCTCTTCCCCAACACCTCCATCCCCTCTTCCCCAACACCCCCACTCCCTCTTCCCCAACACCTCCATCCCCTCTTCCCCAACACCCCCACTCCCTCTTCCCCAACACCCCCCCATCATTATCAAAGTGCCTATTACTGTTTATTCTCAATTTGATTCCTGAGTACCCATAATCATACACGCTAATAATTGCAAAGCCATTTAAATTGTATATATTACATAATTACACTGCAGACTGCACTTTGAGGCTGAAATAAACACACACACACACACACACACACACACACACACACACACACACACACACACACACAATTCCAGATGACATGTAGGAACTAAAATGATCCCAGGTTTTATGGGTAGGATCTATGAATGAAGACAACTTTATTATAATTATATTAAAGTTTCCCACAGTAAAACAATGGAGGAAAAATATAACAGATTCAGATAGACAAGATAGTGGGATAAATTAATAAAGTAGACGGACAGATTTCTTGGTGAGGGACAGTGGAGATTGGACAAGAGGACATGCACCTTATAATTTATATAAGCTTAAATGGCCTCAAAGTGCGAGAGACATATTATAGAACTCAAAGGATTCCCAAACACTTAAATGTCAGTGTGGTGGTATACTTTGGTTGTCAGCTGCTGAAGTGGTCATTGCACCCTCGTTACATACTTTAGTAAGTTTAGTTTTTCGGTAAAATGGAGAGTTACTGATTCCTCCAAACTATTAGGCCACGAAACGTATCACATCTTTAGTAACAAACAAACAATGGTCATCACTGGTTTAGATTGGAGGTCTGGCAATAATCCTCCACTTTACCCTCAAGAGATTTGTCTCATTAGTAGAGTAAGTACTGTATGAGAAACATGTCCGTCCTTGGCAGTGGGGGAATAAAGGAGCATGTTCACTCCCATAAACACAATTAGAGTAAGCACAATTAAAGTACTGGACAAACACGCACAAATAATTTCTGTCCATTCCCATAAAGCTCTTACTTGTCTGAGTCGCAGTGCTCTCTCTCTCTCTCTCTCTCTCTCTCTCTCTCTCTCTCTCTCTCTCTCTCAGAAAGTGACGATAAGCTTTGAAAAACTGGCTATCACTGAAATGTTATCAACTACAAAACAGTGAGTGGACGTCTGTTAAAACAATGTGTACGTGTTTTTGTGTTCATAGTGTGTGTGTGTGTGTGTGTGTGTGTGTGTTAACTTGCGTGGCATCACCTCGTCCTCTGCCATCATCTTGCACTTTTAGCTTTCTTCTTACTAGGGTCCACATGGGAGGGAGGAAGGAAGAAAGAAAGGAAAGAAAGAAGGAGGGAGGAAGGAAGAAAGGAAAGAAAGAAGGAAGAGGGAACAAAGGTAGGAATAAAGGGTAGCTTGGGGAAAGAAAGAAGGATGGAAGGAAGAAGGGGGAAAGAAGAAAGAGAAAGGAGAATGATAAGATAATTTAAGATTGAGGAAAAGGTGGGAAGGAACTGGGAATGAAAAAGGAAAATAGAGTAAGGAAGGAGAATAAGAAAATGATTATAGAGGAGGAATTAAAATCAGAAACAAAAGAATCAGTGTAGTTTGTCACCACCAGATGTCAGTGTAGGCTAATAATTAACCTCAGTGTGGGATGCAGTAGTCATAAACATTCTCCCCTTCAGTACACAGTGTTGTTTTAACGATTTTTGTGTCAGACTGTAGAGTAAAGGAGGAGAGGAGAGGAGAGGGTGAGTGAGTACGATAGAGAAAGAGAAAAGTGTCATGAGCGAGGGGAGAAGTTTGTGTGGGTATTTTTCTTTTTTTGTTTTTTACATGAAGAAAGTGATGATGATGCAAGTGTGTGTTTGTGTATTTGTGTGTGTGTGTGTGTGTGTGTGAGTGTGTATGTGTGTGTGTGTGTGTGTGTGTGTGACTTGTATGAATGAAACGAAAGAAGAAGAGATTGAGGGAAGGAAGAGAGTGGTCGTGGGGAGTGATAGTCTAGACTGGTTCACATGATCACCGCCAGAGTGCCACCATTACAGTGCTGGAGGGGATGGTCTACTTTTGGTTCATTGGAGCGTCTTGATTCCTCCAAAATAAGACAGAAAACAGGACCAGATTAACCAAAATAATGGCGGCCTGTTGCTTAAAATAGTATGGAGGAATCAGTTACTCCAGATTTACCAACACTGAACTCTTCCCACTTAACATAACATAACACGCAACTTTCCTTCCCCATGGTTACTAATTTAAGCAGACACTCATTCACCCACTCCTAAGACAGACTCACCCATCCACTCACTAATCTGACTCATTCATCCATCCAACCCAGACTCATTTATTCAGAGGAAGCGAATGAGTTATAGTAAGTTGATGAATGTGAGCGAAAGGGAAGGAATGAGGTGAAGGAAGATGACAAAAGGAGAATAATAATAATAGCCTAAATATATTTGCCGTATCCAGTTTTTGGCTTAGATTCCCGGGATCCCTCAGAGAAAGATTACATACATACAGGCACCATTCTCACCTTCCTCAACTGTCTGTGCTTTCCGTCTGTTTCCTTTATCTTTAAACTCTCTCTCTCTCTCTCTCTCTCTCTCTCTCTCTCTCTCTCTCTCTCTCTCTCTCTCTCTCGTAAATCAGCTATCATGAGTGAGTGAGGTTCAGAATGTTCATTTAACCAGTATGAGAGGAGGAGAGAAGAGTGTGACGTTGCTTGTTTGAGAGAGAGAGAGAGAGAGAGAGAGAGAGAGAGAGAGAGAGAGAGAGAGAGAGAGAGAGAGAGAGAGAGAGAGAGAGAGAGAGTGTGTGTGTGTGTGTGTGTGTGTGTGTGTGTGTGTGTGTTAGCACGTGGAAGTAAGAGCAAAGTGTGTTATATATATACCGTATATTTATATATGGTGGCGTGGGAATGAATTTTGTTACTATATAGGAACAAAATGACCTACAACTTGGCTGACGACTCGTTACGTAAGTAGGGTACGGTACGTGTGTGTGTGTGTGTGTGTGTGTGTGTGTGTGTGTGTGTGTGTGTGTGTGTGTGTTACAGCTGGAGAATACGACGTTATTTTTTAATAAAATAAAATAATTTGCTTAGGGTTTCAGTTATTGCGTTAAAGTGAACAGACAGACTAAAGTATGTATTCAAGAGAGACCTTTTTAGGAATTGGGACACACACATACTCAGGCACGCATGCGCACTCAACTCAGCCAACACAAGACTCGCCAACACATAAAACTTATATAAGACCTACAGCCAAGTTTACATTAATACAATTATATGAATAAAACCAGGAAGAAAGAAAATATTTGTACTGTACAGGTATACAGCTAAAAGTAGGAAAGGTAAATTAAGATAATGATCAACAAACAGAATGCAATAAAATCTAGAAACGTAAGCCAACTTCTCCAACAGGGATTAAGGTAAACAAAATACGTCACTAAGGAGAAGCGTAGAAAAAGTGCTTGCCATCTCCTGACCTTCAACACAGAGTACGGTATCTAAATGTACCCAATGTCGCACGCAGACGTACAGCCATCACCAAAAGTCATGTAAACACTCACATTCAATTCTTTAGCTGTCCTTCTTTTTTCCTTATGTTTCCTTCGTGCCTGCTTTTCCCTCCTTATCTAGTTTCCTTCGTATCTAGCTGTCCCTCCTTTCCTAGCGTTTCCTTCGTGTCTGGCTGTCCCTCCTTTCCCTCTATTTCTTTCATGTCTGGTTGTCCCTTCGCTCAGTCATCTTTTTCCTCATTATTTTAGCCTACAGGGTTTTCCAGGTTTAGCTTGATTTTCAGTATTCCTCTTCCAGTCAAGCAATTCTTAAGGGGGAGGTTTTGTGTTGGTAATTCTGGAGCAACTGAATCCTCCAAACTATTCCAAGCAACAGAACACCATTATTTTGCTCTTCTGGTCCTGTTTCCTAGCATACTTTGGAGGAATTAAGGCACTCCAATGTACCAACAAAGAACAACCACCTTAAGGTCTGTTGGATACCTCCGATAGCCTACACACAGACATGTATACAGTAGTCTCGTGAATAAAACATGCTCACCTCTTCCTCTTAACTATAATATATACTCAGCGAACTTCCTGATGGGACTTTTGAACATTCCCATCTAACAGGATTGGCAACAGAATTTTTTATGAAGACTGTACAACACACATCTCTAATACGCACATTAACACACACACACACACACACACACACACACACACACACACTGTATAATTACATTTCGCACTCAGACAGACTTACAAACACACTTCATTAAAAATCAAAGAAAAATATGGTGTTGTGTTGCCTGAGTGGATGTGAGTGAGTCAGGTGTCCGATTCCTC
>JAWZYT010001254.1:0-60000 GCA_034508575.1 Petrolisthes manimaculis | reverse complement strand
ACCTCCTCCCTCTCCCTTCCCTACACACACACACACACACACAAGCACACCACAACCCCATCCTCCTCACATACACAATACCCACACAACCCCCTCTCCCTCCCACATACAAGCACACAACACACCCATCCCCCATCACACACACACACACACACACACACACACAAACACACATCATCCCTTCTCCATACACACACACAACACACCCCTCCCCTTTCCCCTCCATACAGACCCAAACATACACAACACCCCCATCCTTCATACACACACACACACACATCATTCCTTCTCCATACCTACCTGCGTTGTGACAGTGGAGTGAGGAAGGTGTTATCAGGTGGATGTGCTAATCCAGACCCCATCCTTGCCACCATCTCTCTCAGCAGGACATCTGGTACTCCAATAGGCCCTCCCTGTGTGGTGGTGGTGCCAGTGGAGGAGGGGGGACGGGATGAAAAGTGAGTCAGTACAGTATATGAGATGGGGAAGTTCAAATATGCGAGTAATGAGTTGTAGTGAAGCCTATGAAAGTGAGTGGAGTGTGTGAATGAGTGAATGAGGTGATATAATAGTGAATAGAGTGAGTGGATGAGTTAGGGAAGTCATTAAAATTGTGTGAATGAGGTGATAAAATAGTGAATAGAGTGAGTGAATGAGTTAGGAATGCCAATATAAGTGAGTGAAGTGTATGAATGAGTGAATGAGGTGTTAAAATAGTTAATAGAGTGAGTGGATGAGTTAGGGAAGCCATTAACAGTGAGTAGAGTGTGTAAATGAGTTAGTGAGGTAATGAAATGTGAGAAAAGTGAGTGAATTATAGTCAGGAAAGCCATTAATAGTGAGTAAAGTGTGTGAATGAGTGAGAGAATGAGATTTGTTTGTTAGTGAGTAAATACAAGGATTGAGAGAGTTGGTGAGTGAGGTCTGGTAAGGTATGTAATATTATGTGTAGGTTTGCATAACATATTTCAGAATAACAAAAGATATGAGATGAGGCAACAGCTTTATTTCACAAGTTTATAAAATTCATATCACTCACTCCCCCCCCTCCCTCTCTCACTCACTCACTTAATTACCCACTCACTCTTTATCTAACTCACACATTCACTCCCTCCCTCCCTCCTTCACTGACTCGCTCACTCACTCATTGACTCACTTACTCACCTCAGAGGCTGGGAGGTAAGAGGCTGAGGTAAGGACAGCCCCCACTACCAGAAGACACCCCACAGCTGTCCACGACCACACCATCTGAACATAAACAAAAAAGTGAAGATATACAGTAATGACATAGAAAAAAAATATTAGCAAATGTGAAATAAGAGGGAGGAGTGACAGAAGGAGGAAGTGTGTTTTTATTTTAGTTATTATCATTATAATTTTTATTATTATTATTATTATTATTATTATCTTTATTATTACAAGCACTGTGCTTCGCCCCCCGCGGCCAACAACAACAACAACATAATCAATACTACAAACTAAAATTTCAACTAAAAATCATCACTACCATCACCACCATCACTACCACTATCCTACCCTCACCACCACCACCAATAACAACATCAACAGCAACAACAACAACACCGTCACCTTCGATCAATATACAGTCAATGCCCCACCAAATAATAATAATAATAATAATTACTCATATACGGGTCCTCATTGGCTATACAACACTCTCTCTCTCTCTCTCTCTCTCTCTCTCTCTCTCTCTCTCTCTCTCTCTCTGGGGACTCTGTTAATTATTGGGTAAACAAGACTCTTTTTCATTCATTATTGACTGGTTGTTGTTTGGTTGGAGGGGTTATTGATTCGTACAAACTGTGGTTAAGAAAGGAACTGATTGGAATCCTTGGTTTACGTTGAAAGAAGGGGATAATGAATGGGATATTGATATTGATGATGATAATGATGATGTGGTTGATAATGCATGTGGTGGTGATATATGGAACCAGAATATTTTGATGATGATGATGATGATGATGTTGATAATGAGTGTGGTGGTGACATATGGAAACAGAATATACGAATACAAAAATTGGCAGCTGGATAACAATTAATTAACAGTAGTCAGGTGCTCAACAGTCAATCGATAAACAACAGGAGTGAGCAAACGGCAGGTAAACAAACAAACAGACGGCACGGCATCGGGTAGACCAAAAAAAAAAAACGACGGAAAGCAACAGATGGTTACCCCCCCCCCCCAACAACAACAACAACAACACCAACAAGACCTCTTTTTGGTTACCTAGACATCTACTACAAACCCCCACCATATGTTACCAAGATACCCCATCCCCATCACCACCACCACCACCAAAACCTCTATTTACAAACCTCACTATCTCTCCTTTAAACCATACTTACAGATAAACAACGTGTCTTTATTTACAGTTTAGAAGAAATTCACCGTGCCAACTTAATTATCTAGTCTTATGTAGTGTGTGTAGTCGAGTAATGCATTCAAAAATAATAATGATCTTCCTCGTGGCTGGGCTGATGGGAAGGTGAGGTGACTCGAGTTGGGGGCCCTGTTTATATTCCTATTTATACCCTTCCCACACCTTAACCCTTGCTCTCCATACCCCCAAAACACCGAGCAACGATACCCGATACATTTCTGCCTTCGTTCCCACACTCGTTCGGGCTTTAAACTAGCAATACATCAGCTTCTAGACTCACCTTTACTTGTTGATGTCGAGGGAGTGTGGTGGTGGAGAGAAACAGTATGGCGGGGCCTCTACGGGAATGTCCTGCCATATATCACTATAAATTATTTCTTAACATTCCCTCTCGTTCGTCAAGTGGTAGAAAAATATGCGTAAAAATTACCATATATAAATTGAAAACCCGTGGGTGATTTTTAGTAACGTTGGTAAGGTATTAAAAGATGAGATTTCCGGATGTAAACAAAAGCTCGTGCGCTGTTGGTGTGCGCAGGTGCAGGCAGGCAGGCTGGCTGGGAGCGTCGTCATGGTTACGGTGTTATTGATTACAACTACCCACGCTCTTTATCTCTCTCCCTTTCTTTAGCCCACGCCCTCACCCTCATTACCCACACCCTGACCACCCTTACTTCACCCACACCCTCATCACCCACTCCCTCATCACCCTTACCACCCTTACTTCACCCACACGCTCATCACCCACTCCCTCATCACCCTTATCACCCTTACTTCACTCACGTCCTCATTAGTTATCACCCTCTTCTCACACCCTCATCACCTACCCCTCACCCTCATCACAAACCCCTCATCACACACACCCTTCACCACACCCACACCTTCACCACACTTCTCTCATTACCCTCACAAAAAATTGTCGATCCCTCAATCAGTTTATTTCAGACTAACCTACAAATAATAATAGTGAATAAAAATGATCGTATCGTTTTTCATTTTCATCATTATCATCACTATAATCATCATCATCATCATCTTCATTATCACCATCATCATTATTATTATCATCATTATCATCATTTTTATTATCATCATCATTATTTTTATCATCATCATTCTCACTTTATGATTTAGATGTTAGTTGCATATGTTGTGAAGTCTGCTGATGGCAACACACACACACACACACGTACACACATTGTTATCATTCCACACACACACATTGTTATCACTTCACACACACACACACATTGTTATCACTACACACACACACACACATTGTTATCATTACACACACACATACGCATATAAAGAAAATATTGAGGAACCTACAACCTTTTAACTTTTTTTTTTTTTTTTTGGGGGGGGGGCAGCTTCAAGTGTATGTTTTTATCACCAAAACTAATATTATTATCATTATTATCTTCATTGTTATCATTATCATCATCAGAAGTAGTAGATGTAGTCAATTATTATCAACATTATTAGTAGTAGTAGTAGTAGTACCGGTAGTAGTTGTAATAGTACCGATATTAGTAGTAATAGTAGTAGTAGTAGTAGTAGTAGTAGTAGCAGTAGTAGTAGTAGTAAGTAATAAAAATATAATAATAATAATAATATAAATAACAATAACAATAACAATAACAACAATTATAATATTAATAATAATAACACCACCACCTCCAACGACACCAAAGTTCATTCCATCCCACTCCTTCTCTCTCATGTTCCCAACTTAACATTTTTCAGACAGTAAGGGCAAAGTTATCTTCAACAAACCTCGTCTAACTTTGCTCTTTCCTCACTCAGTATCCTCTCAGTGGGAAAGTGTTTGTGTGTGTGTGTGTGTGTGTGTGTGTGTGTGTGTGTGTGTGTGTGTGTGTGTGTGAGAGAGAGAGAGAGAGAGAGAGAGAGAAACATTGAAACATTTGAAACATTTATTTATAGCTATCAGTTATACAAAATACAATTTTTTTATAAGTATAAGCATAGAAAACTATTAATATGTACAACTAATGCTAGCCTATATAAAGCGATGCTTTTCAGGCAAAATTTAATTAAAGCTGGCAGTGAATAACTGAGCAGCATTAACAATAATTATAGTAGTGATGATATTGACAATGTTATTTAACTAACACTAAAATCTAAACACTTAATACTAAATACAAGTGAGATAGAACAATGTGATGATGATACAGTATTAATTATTGAACACAAGAGTTAGTAATAAAATTGTTATATACATTAGCTTAAGTAGATAGGTACCATTTATGTTGGTATCATAAGTTAATATTACACTATACATATAAATATATATATAATAAATATAAATGTGAATATACATGTTCATATAAAAATATTTAAGTTGGCTAACAGCTCCTTATGATATATATATAATTTTTTAAGACTTTACAATAAGAAACATTTGAGAGATTTATTTGTAGCTATCAGTTTTACAATATAGAGATAAGTATAATTATAATAAACTTTTAACAAAATACTTAAACCATCCAAACATACATGTACACGGACATGCACGTGCTATTGCATGTAAATATAAATATAAAGAAAGAGTAAGTTGGTTAATAGCTCATTATGATATTGTTTTTTAGTCGGCTTTTGAATGTGTAAAGGGAGGGAGCATCCTGAATATGTGTAGGAATAGAATTCCATATTACAGGACCCAAATAGGTAGTGGAATGTTGAAACTTTGAAAGGCGATGAATAGGTAAGTTTAGGTTGTTTCTGTGACGAGTACTATAATTATGAGATGGGCGGAGGTCATGCATTTCGTTCTTGTTTTTATACATGAGTGTGGCTATTTCCAGTTTAGTTATATCATCTAGCTTTAGGATTTTTAATTCTTTGAAGAGTGGATTAGTATGTGCTAAGTAATCGCTGTTGGTAATAATTCTTACAATTTTTTTGAGCTGCAATCTTAAAGGGGTTAGATAGGTGGTATTTGTTGTACACCAAATGGGGTTGCAATAGGTAATTAATGAATAGATGTGAGCATAATATATGGACTTTAGTACACTTTGAGGCATGAGATCCTTTATCTGATAAAGTAGAGCAATGTGTCTTGATATTTTCAGTGTAAGGTTATGTATGTGATATTTAAATGATAATGAATCATCATATTCTACACCAAGAAATCTTATTCTGTTTGTTTTAGAAATTATTTCATTGTTGATTTTTAAATTAATAACATCTGATGTTTTTTTAGTAGTGAATAGCATGAAGTTAGTTTTCTTAATGTTAATTGTGAGTCTATTACATAGGCACCATTTGTGAAGTTTTTCAAGTTCATGATTTGTATGTTGTACGAGCCGATCCTGGTTTGGGCCTGTAACGTAGAGTGTCATGTCATCGGCAAACAAAATAGTTTTAGCTTCAGAGAAAAGATCTGATATGTCATTGATATATATCAGGAACAAAATTGGCCCCAAAACACTTCCTTGAGGAACACCAAGGTTTATAGTGGTGGTATGTGAGTTTTCTCCTCTAAATACAGTATATTGAGATCTATCCGTTAGGTAATTTTTAAACCAAGAGAGTATTTGGCCTCTGATTCCATAGTGGTGCATTTTACTAATAAGGATCTTATGATTTACTGTGTCAAAGGCCTTAGCAAAATCAATAAATATGGATAAGAGAGGGAGTTTTTTGTCAATTGCAGAAAGTACATCATTGGAAAATATATTTAATGCCTTAAAAGTGTTGCAGTTCCGTCTAAAGCCATATTGTGAAGGATTTAATATATTTTTAGTTTCAAGATAGTTCATTAGACAAACTTTCATTAATGTTTCAAATATTTTAGAGAAAATTGAAAGTTGAGATATTGGTCTATAATTTCTAGGGTCATCATCGGGGCCAGTTTTGTGGACAGGTGTGATTCTTGCAGTCTTCAATAGTGATGGAAAAATTCCAGTTGTTACAGACTGATTAAAAAGTATGGATAATGGGATTGAAATCAAATTTGAATTTCTTTTAATAACAGAGGTTGATATATCATTGATACCTGAATTTTTATTCAGTAATGACCTAATTACTGTAGTTACATCAGAAGTAGTAACAATAGGGCACATCATAGAATGTGGGAAATTACCATGAAGATAGTCTTTAGGATTCTTATCTGTATTTGAAAGGTTTCTGTCGAGCTCAGGAGCAATAGTGGAGAAATAGTTACTGAAGGCTTCTGATATATCTGAAGGATCACTTAATATTGAGTTGTTATACTGCAAGGACCTAATGTTGTTTAATTTGTTTGTATTACCTTTTATTTCATTAATAGTTTGCCAAATCTTTTTGGTATTGTTACGAAAATTTGTAAATATTTGGGAATAATGGTTCAATTTGGCAGCCCGAATAATTTGAGTGAGGTGATTTCTATATTGTTTAAAGGCCTCATGTGAAACTGTTCCAAGTTTGTACATTTTAAATAAATTGCATTTATGTTTAATAGATTTGAGTATTCCATTTGTAAGCCATGCATTTTGGAGCCTTTTCATAGTAACATATTTTGTTCTAATTGGAAAACTTTTACTGTAACATTCATATATTTTCTTATGAAAAAGATTGAAATTATCATTAGTGTTTTCTAAATTAAGTATTTCTTCCCAATTTATCCTGTGTAACTCATTGGTAGAGAGAGAGAGAGAGAGGAAGAGAAATAGATAAATATATGCATAGATGGATGAATAAATAAATTGCTTAATACATACACCACTCTCCTAATCTCTCTCTCTCTCTCTCTCTCTCTCTCTCTCTCTCTCTCTCTCTCTCTTCCCATCCATTATTTCCCCACCCCCTCTCTCCCTCAAACGGCAAGAGACACACGTGGAGGAGATTACAGAAGACTCTTACCTTAGTGGTTGGTCTGTAATTTAAGTAGCTTCAGACTCCAGGCTCCCTTCAAGAAACGAAAGGAGAGAGAGAGAGAGAGAGAGAGATGGAAGGAAGGAGGGGTAGGGCAGTAGTGAAGAGAACACACACACACACAAACACAGAAAAAGAGAGAGATTTAGAGAGAGAGAGAGAGAGAGAGAGAGAGAGAGAGAGAGAGAGAGAGAGAGAGAGAATGTGGCGAAAACATATTATCTCTCTAGCTTCTTTCACACACACACACACACACACACACACACACACACAGGGAAAGAGTAAACACGTTAATACCCTCTTCACTCATTTATTGTCAGTCCTCTTCCTTTAACTTAAAATCTATAGAGAAAGTTAAGACAAAGTTTGCGTTCCATCCAGGTAGCTCAGGAGAGGTAAGGTAAGGTAAGGTAATCTGTCGTGGCCAATTTTGGAGTTTATGTGTCCTCCAAACTCTGCTATAAAACAATCTCCCCTTGTATAATTCAGAGGGGGGTTCTTCTGTTTCCTGGTAAAGTTTGGAGGAGTTAGTTGTCCCCTAAATAATGCCCTCTTATTCAAAGTTAGTGATTTCTCCAAACTATGCCATGAAACAGTCCATGTGTTGTGTGTGTAGTGAAGGAGTCTGTTTACTGGGATAGTTTGGAGGATTCGGCAGCCTACACTTGATCTTTATCCACCTTTCCTCCTGTTGTATGTATACCTTCCACCCTTCCATCCCTCCCTCCATATTTCCCTTTTTTTCCATCTCTCTTTTCTCTATCCACTTCTCCAATTATACCTTTCTTTATCTCTCCTTTCCTATTTCCTTTCCTCCATCCTTTTTTTCTTTGTCCATCTCTTTTCCCTTATTCCCCCATCCATCCTCTCTCTACCTTCCCCTTATCCTCCCTTCCCATTTACTCCTCCTATTCTCCCTTTCCCACTTCCCTCTATGTAACTCAATGTATGTAACTCTAACCCTGTCTTCTTTTCAGCTTCAGGACCGCCATACAGTCATCAATATCGTTCCTGCTCGCCGTCACCAAATCACACAGACGTTGTTCATAGCAGAGGTCATCGCATCCAGCCTCGAGGTAAGGGTCGCCAGCTGTTACGTAGTTTCTGCAGAAGGCGGTGAAGGAGGGAGATGGAAAAGGAAGATGAATGTGTGCTTACGTGTGTGTATGTGAGAGAGAGAGAGAGAGAGAGAGAGAGAGAGAGAGAGAGAGAGAGTTGGGTATATGTGTTTGTGTGTGCGTGTGTGTTTGTGTGCGTGTTTGTGTGTGATTATGTGTGTGTGTGTGTGTGTGTATGTTTGTGTGTGTGTGTGTGTGTGTGTGCGTGTGTATGTGTGTTTGTGTCCACGTGTGTGTGTGTGTGTGTGTGTTGGATTAGTGTCTCTCTCTCCACGTGTGTATTCCTACGCAACATATACGAGACACACTTAACTTTCAGACTTTGGAAGATATATTTTCTGTTCAGTTTAAGCCCGACGTTACATTTAGAATTATTCATGATATTTTGGTTGTATATTCATGAGATGGTGAGGAGCCAGTTGCAAATATGTTTACTGTGACGGTGTTTGTTTGTGTGTAATATTTACAACATTTTGTGTATAAATTGGACTACAGTTAATGTAAAAATGACTTTTGACAAATGTAAATAATCTAATATTTACTGTATTGTGTTGATATGCTCAGTTAAGTGAGTTTGCACTTTATAGGTATCAAAATAATAAATGTGTGTACCATATTGCCAGCTGTGGTTAATAAACTATCTATCTATCTATCTATCTGTCACCCTCCTTCAAATATAATACGGTTCATTGGCCTCTTGTGTGTGTGTGTGGGGGGGGGGGGGGGGTTGTGTTGTGTGTATATGAATTTTTGCTTTGTGTCTATGTGTATGTTGTGTGTGAGTGTGTTTGAATGCCTTGGTGCTCGCGTACGTGTTATTATTAACTTTTATAGAGCATTTATTACCTACCAACAAACTAAAATTCCCTACTATTTACTATTGCAACTTTCCTAATAATAAGCATAATATTCCCACAGCACATCTACAACACATCCCTTCACACACTAGACTCACGTAAAGAAAATATCAAAGAGGGTGCGATCCTGAGCCATCCTTTCAACCAGCTCCTGCCAGGCTTCGGGGGTTAGAGAGGTCATCTGGTACTTCTCTCTGGCGCCGTATGATAAGAACCACCTCGTTGAACCCGTCTCGTGGGCCTCCGTCAGGTTTGTTATGTAGGTCTCGTGGTCCAACACTAACTGCAGGAGGGAGGGGGGGCAAAAAGGTTGGATTGCATTTGTTATAATCCAAACTCACCCCCTTTATAAGCTCAGAAAATCATACTCGACCCCCTCAATCTCCCTTCATTGAAATAGACTCGACCTCCTCACCCACCTTACATTAAACGCAAACTCTACCCTCTCAATCTCCCTACATTAAACGCAAACTCGACCCCCTCACCCACCTTACATTAAACGCAAACTCTACCCTCTCAATCTCCCTACATTAAACGCAAACTCGACCCCCTCATTCTCCCAACATTAAGATTCAAACTAGACCTCATAAACCTAACCTAACCTTTACTTATCCTACCCTGGTCGTATCCTGTCTGTCCCCATCGATGTAGTAGATCCTGTAGGCTGGGTTAAGGTCGAACCAAGGGGTCTGACTGGGGCTGATGTACGCCACGCCACAGGGTCGTCCGGTGTTGTCGTGGAAGATCTCAAACTCGTCGTAGTGGGTGTGGCCGTAGAACTGAGCCCGCACCGTGTTTTCATATCTGGTGGTGAAGTCAGGTGATGTGGAGAGGTAGGTGATGAGGAAGGAAAGGTTGAATAGGTAGGGTGAGATGCTTCCTCTTTCCAGGTCATTCTATTTCTTTCTCTCTCTCTCTCTCTCTCTCTCTCTCTCTCTCTCTCTCTCTCTCTCTCTCTCTCTCTCTCTCTCTCTCTCTCTCTCTCTCATTCTCGTTTTCTGTTTTGCTCCATCCTTTTCTCTCTCTCTCATTCTATCTATCTATCTCTCTTCCTCTATTTCATCCATCCTAACATTCTTTCCAATACCTTACAGAAACACACACCTACTGCATTTTCACACACACACACACACACACACACACACACAAACACACCTTTCAATGATCCTACTGAACTCCCTGGACCAAGTTCTCTCCGAAGCTGCTGTACCGGGAGGAACATGACCCAACAGATGGACCAACTCGCCAGCCTCCTCAGCACGATACAACTCCTCCTCCAACCAAGCCAACTCACCACCAGGATCTTCAGAGTTCTCCACCAGCCATCTGTACACGAAGAGGAAATGAGGAGATAGATAGATAGATAGAGAGAGAGAGAGAGAGAGAGAGAGAGGTAGAGAGAGAGAGGTAGAGAGAGAGAGATGGAGAATTGTGGAGGAGAAAAAGGGGGAGGGAATGTGGAGGAGAAAGAGGGGGAGGGAATGTGGAGGAAATGTGCACAGAAGTAGGTTAATTATTAAGGGGAGAAACAGCTTACCTCATTAATAGCTCTGAAAAATGGACAACAGGAAGGAAGGAAGGAAGGAAGGAAGGAAGAGAAGGAGGGAAGGAAGGAAGGAAGGAAGGAAGAGAAGAAGGGAAGGAGGGAGGAAGGAAGGAAGGAAGGAAGGAAGGAAGGAAGGAAAGGAGGAATGAAGGGAGGAAGGAAGGAAGAAAGAGAGGCAGGAAGTAAGGCAGGGACAATGGTATTACAAGGTCTCACAGTAGGCCTGAGTGTTTGTGTGGATCAAGGTGAAGAGAGAGAGGATTGTAGTATAGGCTAAGTAGGGAGGGAGGTAGGTAGGTAGGTAGGTAGGTAGGTATGTAGGTAAGTAGATATACTATAGGAATAATACACTTTAGCGATGAAATACCGATACAAACACATTATTATTGAAGTTGTAAAAACCTACGTACACATTAGCCGCGTATCCGAACATGGTATTGAAGGAGATGAGTCGAAATCCGGGTTTAATGAGCACTGAATAATAAGCGGCTCTGCTCACGGTACTATTGTCAAGGTCTGGCACCAGATGGCTCCACTGTTGGGCCAGTTCTGCGTATAGCCAATCAGCGCTCATGTCCCCTAAAGCCTCGTTGTCCTCGTCGTCTGGATCAGGAAATCTGGCGGGAAACGGGACAGGATTGTTATGAGAAATACGGGCCTAAATATTTAGTATATATTATATATATATATATTTCTGGTGGGAAAAGGAAATATTTTGTTTTGTTGTAAGGAATATGGAAAAGAAATTATATATATCTGGATTGTTTTTTTTGAGGAATATAATACTTAAACATTATATATATTTTGGTGTGTTGTAAGGAATACAAAACTAAGAATATAAAAATTAAAGCTGAGGGGAAGTCGATGTATGTTGTTGTTGTGAGGAGGAATGCGGAACTAAAACACTGACACACACACACACACTCACTCTCACTCTCTCCCCTCCCTCCCCCCCCACACACACACTCTCACTCTCTCCCCTCCCCACACACACACACACACTCTCACTCTCTCCCCTCCCCACACACACACTCACTCTCAGTCTCTCCCCTCCCCACACACACACACACACAATAAAACTCACTGATCAAGGGGGTTCATCTCGTGATTTCCGACAACTGGGAAGACGGGAACATCAGGGAAGAAGGATTGTATGAGTTGGTTCATTTCCCTCACTACGAAAAGATTCCAACCCTTAGAAGTGGACCACATGTTGTGAGGCACTAAGTCGCCTGTCCAGATTACGTAGTCGATGTTCTGGTGTGTGTGAGAGGCAGAGAGAGAGGGAGCGAGTGAGTGAGTGAGTGAGGTGGGGTTGAGATGGAGATGGAAAGAGAGAGATTAGATGAAATGAGAGCGAGAGAGTGTGTGTGAGAGAGTGTATGTGTGTATCTGTATGTGTGTGTGTGTGTGTGTGTGTGTGAGAGAGAGAGAGAGAGAGAGAGAGAGAGAGAGAGAGAGAGAGAGAGAGAGAATGGCATGGGTGCACAATAATAGTTAAAATTTAATAACATACAATTACAACAAGTAGCAAAACTAATAATTAAAAAAAAAGTTTGAGTCAGATAGTGGTGGAGGCGTGTATGTGTGTGTGTGTGTGTGTGTGTGTGTGTGTGTGTGTGTGTGTGTGTGTACCGGATGGGTGGCGCGGGCGTGGGTCAACATGTCCTGTAGTAGCCAGTAGGGCGTGCCACAGTGACGGTAATCCCCCCAATACCACGCCTCGTCTTCTGGTGTAGCTGCCACGCCTGCACACACACACACACACACGTGAGAGAAAAAAATATTATTAGTTGGGTATATATTTCGTCTGAACACACACACACACGCACACATACTGTACACACGATATAAGTTAGAGTACCCTAACTGCACTCACATATACACACACAAACACACATTTTTGCAGTAACACAAAAAAAAAAAAAAAAAAAAAAAAAAACACACACACACCTGATTCCTCCCTACAACACAGCTCCTCGGGACAGGCAGCGTTGGCTCCAGGCTGGTACAGAGGGTCGTAGTGAGTATCTGCTAATTGTAGAACCTTCAGGCTGTCTGGTCCAGGCTGGTGAGGGGGAAGGCAAAGGAAGGAGAGTGAGTGAATGGGTGGGTGGGTGTGTAGGAGAGTGAGTGAATGAGTGGGTGTGTAGGAGAGTGAGTGAATGTGTGGGTGTGAAGGAGAGTGAGTGAATGGGTGGGTGTGAAGGAGAGTGAGTGAATGAGTGGGTGGGTGTGTAGGAGAGTGAGTGAATGGGTGGGTGTGAAGGAGAGTGAGTGAATGGATGTGAAGGAGAGTGAGTGAATGGATGTGAAGGAGAGTGAGTGAATGGGTGGGTGTGAAGGAGAGTGAGTAAATGGGTGGGTGTGAAGGAGAGTGAGTGAATGGGTGGGTGTGAAGGAGAGTGAGTTAATGGGTGGATGTGAAGGAGAGTGAGTGAATGGATGTGAAGGAGAGTGAGTGAATGGGTGGGTGTGAAGGAGAGTGAGTAAATGGGTGGGTGTGAAGGAGAGTGAGTGAATGTGTGGGTGTGAAGGAGAGTGAGTGAATGGGTTTTTAATTAATATTTTATATTTTAATATTTCTACACACAACAGAAAATCAATTGATCTTTCTATTTATGGTAACCTTTTAATAATTCTACATACAACAGACACTTAATTATTCCCCTTGTTTACTTTTTAGGTTGATTCATACCTCAGTGGGGTCGAGGGGAATGACAGGGGGTTTATCAGGGTGTATGTTGACTGTCCATTCTCTGTCTGGGTTGTTTGAGGTGCATCCCACGAAGGTCAGGATCTCACCACAGGCGTCGTTGGCAGTAATGTTGTTGGTGCTGAGGATGTGGTATAGGATGGGCTGTGGGGAAGAGGAGGGGGGGGGGGGGGAGAAACGGGGGAGGTGGTGTAATGATAGATGTGCTAATCTGACACTTATTACACATTGACACACGTGCTTTGATATACACACGTACACAGATACACGTGCATGGATAGTCACTCATTGATTAAAAAAAAACCACACACACACTTTGATATTCACACACTGATAACAGCACACACTTTCTCTCTCTCTCTCACACACACACACACTCTCTCTCTCTCTCACATACACACACACACACACACACACTCTCTCTCTCTCTCTCTCTCTCACACACACATACACACACACACACACTCTCTCTCTCTCTCTCATACACACACACTCTCTCTCTCTCTCTCTCACCCCCCCCCTACCCACACACACTTACAGCAATCAAGGGAACATATCCATCACAGAAGACTTGAGTATATCCCACCACTGTGACACATATGATGATACCCTCCTCCACCATCACTTCCAAGGGGGTGTCGGCGTCCACCAGGCCCTGTAGGAACTGGAAGGCCACCTCGCATTCTAGACACTCCATCAGCTCTGTGAAGGCAGGTGTACGAGGAAGTTTTAAAGAGGTATGTGTGTGTGTTTGTTTTTGTATTTTTGTGTTTGTGTGTGTGTTTTTGTGCGTTTGTGTGTGTTTGTGTGCGTTTGTGCGTGTGTGTTTTTGTGTGCTTTTGTGTTTGTGTGTGTGTGTATGTGTGTTTTCTTTTCAGTTTTGTTAAGCGTTTGTGTATGCATTGTTAATAAATATACTTATAGAAAACACACACACACACACACACACACACACTGAACCTATTACAATACCCTACATATACATGGTTCAATAATCAAAATCACTACAACATCACAATCATTAACAATTAATAAAAAAAAAAAAAAAAAAACATGACTAACTTTCTTCTTTTCCTTTAGGGTACATCATTACGTCTTCAGGCCCTGACGAAGGCTCATGTAGGCGCCTCTCACGTGCTGCCTTCAGGTGGTGGTAGTGGGCGCCCTTGGGGGTGATGAGGGTCGGGGGTGAGGCCAGGGATGACGCCCCAACCACCACCACCAGCAGCAGTGCCACCGTCTGTACCCAACCTTCTGCAGGAGAATGGGAAAAAAATACTGTAAGATGAGGACTGAAAACTAGGAGAGAGAGAGAGAGAGAGAGAGAGAGAGAGAGAGAGAGAGAGAGAGAGAGAGAGAGCAGAATTGGCACTTATATGGCTGTGTGTGTGAGAGAGAGAGAGAAAGAAAGAGCAGAATTGGGACTTAATATGGCTGTGTGTGTGTGTGAGTGAGAGAGAGAGCAGAATTGGGATTTAATATGGCTGTGTGTGTGTGTGAGAGAGAGAGAGAGAGAGAGAGAGAGAGAGAGAGAGAGAGAAAGACTGAGCAGAATAGGGACTTACTCATTATGGCTGTGAGTGAGAGAGAAGTGTACACAGAACTTAGACACTCATATATACCTTGTGTGTTTCTCACTGCCTTATCAGAAGAGGACTCTAGTTTAGTTTGATAAGAGAGTATATGGGAAAATTCACTCACTCCAATAAAATGAAAATTGTAATTATAGTGAAAAAAAACTAGATTATTGGTTTCCTTTCAATCATGATACATCTTTTTAAACCAATAAATTCCAGTGTTTTTCTTTTTCGTATTCCTGATAATTATTTTTATTCTTGTTTTAGTTATAATTATTATTATTATCTTTACTGTTGTTTGTCGAGTGGAGAAGTGAGTGAAATCAGGTGAAATTAGGTTTAGGTCAAATTCAATGCCTGGGAAACAACATGTGTCTGTCAGCTTGTGGTAGCTTTGGGGTGTGGTGGTGTGTGGGTGTGGGTGTGATTGCTGAAGATTATATAACCTTTTCAAACAGGACAACTAAATTTTTGTATATAATGCATTTCCCTCAGATTATGCCTTGCCCACAAAACAATCCCCTATACATTTATACATAACCCCTACCTTTATACATAATCTCTCGTCCTTTTCCTGGCAGTGTTTGAATGAATTAATAGCCCTTCAGTTCACTCAACGACAGAATATATATAATTTACCCTTACAACATAATATTGAATCTAAGACAATAAATAGGATACAAGACTACTAGCTACTTTATTGTATTATTTTATTCTCTCTGACTCTCTCCCCTTCTCTCCACACACTAAATAAAGGGTTGTCATGCCTGGTTGAAGAAGAGTTACACCCTACATCACACTACGGTAAGCTCAACCAACCCACTGCCCTCAATATCCTCCACTTCACACACTCATTCCAAGTCTCCCTCCCGTACAAAACACATCCTTCATTCCTCTATCTTTTATACTCATGACACTGGATTTTCAAGGTAAGAGTTTAATTAAAAAGATTTGTTATTGGATGATAGTCGTCAAGGAGGAAAGTTAATTTGTTATTGGATGATAGTCGTCAAGGATTTGTCCCACTCAAATGTATAGATAGATGCAAGGGAAGGAGGGAGGAAAGTTAAAAGAGACAGGCACTGTATATAGGGGAATAGGAAGGGAGGGAGCGAGGTAGGTAGATGGGATAGTTATTAGGTAGGGAGAGAGGGAGGAAGGAAAGTTAATAGAGACAGACACTGAAGGGGAATAGGAAGATAGAATGATAATACAGTAGTGATAAAACTGTGAAGTAAATAGTACCGGTATTGCCAAGATTATCCTAACCTATTTATTAACTTTACTCCAGCTTCGGGCGTGGGCGTGGGAATGGGTGTGGGTGAGGCTCTATTAGCAACTGACTTCAACACTGACCTGGCTACGACCTTGGGCTTTGTATCAATCCCTAGGTCACCTCCACACCGGGAAAGCCATCACCACGAACCTACCAATCTCATCGCCTTAGCAACTTCCACTACTACTGCGCCTTCACCTCATATGGTCATGGAGGTTGGTTACTGTGCATTGTAATTCTACATACATTTATTACGTACTGTACATAGTTTACTCTTTATTTCATTTTTCCTTTTGTGTGTGTTTTTATTTGTATATACAGGTATGTGTCTCCTAATTATTTACACACACACACTATACATGGATTGTATTGCAGAGATGCAGGCAAACAATCGTAATTCGAGCTAGTATTGTAGATGACTGAAATGTTCAAACAAAATTATTTTCCTCACGGTATCAATGTTCGCCAGGTATTCGATCACCTATTCAGCGAGGAGGAAAAGAAAGAAAACCCCCTTGTGCACAGCCTCCGTCAGCGCCTCCACCACGTGACACAAACTATGTACGACACCACCGCCACCAGCAACAGTAACCCGGCAGTGAGGGTGTTGTTGGTGTACCTGGTCCCTGGGGTGGTACTGACAACACTCCTCCTCACTGGCCTGGGTGTTGGGCCTGGTATTGTGGGTTTTCTGGCACTCGTCATCCCTGTCTATATCTTCTTTTCACTCACCAACTTTAATTAACATAGGAGAAGGAAACGAAAGGACAGGGGGGACAGTTGAATTATTGAAGGGGAGAGGCTTGGGTCCGAATGGGTGCCAAAACCCGTAAAATTTTGCCAATATCACTATAGGCAGTACCCCTCACAGAGTTCAAGAAGTACGGTACTCAGTGAGGCAACAGCACTTGTGTTGGTGAGAGCACATTACAGTATTTCATTAAATATTGATAAATTAATATTACAATTACAGATTCATATTTATTAAACTCATCTACAACCATACATCAATCTATTTTCAACTTCTGCAGTTGTACTGTATTCACAATCACCTAAGTACTGTATCAACATTTCAAAACATAAAATATGCTCATGCTTTACTGAACACTCTGACATGTATATAAATTACATCTTTGGTTGTGAGTCACTGCGAGATTTACACTAATGCAATAATTTTCCATCTGACTGGCTGTGCTATCATAGACAGTAATTTCTTGGTATATAACTAATAATTGCTCCAAACTGTGCCAAAACACTGACTCCCATTATCTTTACCACATGTACAGTATTGTAATCAGTTTTCAAGTATTCAGGGTATCTGTGCATGACAGGTAAATGGAGGGGTTTCTGATTCCTCCAACTCTAAAAAAAAAAAAAAACAGTAACTAGAATGAGGGAGTTTGTTTTGTCACACAGTTTAAGAGGAATCATCAGCCTCCAATTCAATTGCAAAATAATGACCTCTTTAACCTTCATGTCAAGACATCAATGTGTTTAATAAGCTCTAAGTTACTATTGTGTACATACTGTATTTGATTTTGGTGTAAATATCAGCAATATAAAAACATCTTACAAACCCTAAGACAGCAATGCTGTTCATACATATGTGTCTCTATCACAAAGTGGTAACTAATGTACTGTATTTACCACCTACACTATTATTAGTTGCATAAGGTATCTAAATATATGATCTATTTTAATGCTACACAGTGTAGGCTATGGGTATGTGGGAAGATGAAGTTATTAAACATCAAAGGATATTAAGACAGTGCTATGGAAATGCTATAAAAGTACTGCAACACTGTGGTGTAATGACCCTGCCTTTCAACCCCTTGACAATCATACGGACATACATCGTGTGCAGGGAGTACAGGAGCTGTTTAATTTGTAAAGTTTTGTATCTTCTCAACTGACAATTCCTAGCTATACCATGTTCCCCTTGTAACTGCAGGAATCTCATTTGGCATACTGTATTATTTTTAAGTGAATCATACAATGGTAATCCTTTGTCATAAGTAATATGTGAACTTATTTTATATATACAGTATATACTGTATATATATACTATACAAAAAAAATGATAAAAATAAAGTCAATGATAAAATACTGTACTCGTAAAATCCCCATCCAAGACAAATCCATAACGATATCACAAGCTGTAGTGATGACACAAATTATAATGAAGAAACCAAACACCTGTACTGTACCTGGCAAGGCTAGAATATACTGTACCTCATTATGAAAGTACGAAAACTAGTGACGTCTTTTACTTCCTTAATATGTTTTGCCAGGAAATGTTGAAGATTTAGTTCATGAGTGTAAAAACCAACAACCATTTAAGCTTCAAGGGGAATGGACAGGTATCGTCAGCCAAGGGAGTTAAAAAGTCTACTTTTGTATATGAAAGTTTCTCTAACATGGACTAATGGTGTTAAGTTATTATTATTCTTTATCACATCTAGTACAGTACAATATACTGTACTCGTATTTATTGGGGGGGGTCAAGACATTATTGAACAATTGGAAGAATCAATAACTCCCAATCTGTCAGCATCTTACCTCTCCCTCTAAAGTTACTCTAATATTGCTTGACATACATACAATAAACAAATGAACTCGAAGTAAATTTATAACACATTTCCAGGGAGATGCACTAATCTGTCTAAAAGGATACATGTAAAAATAATTATGGAATGGGTAAGGCAAAGATAATGACCACTGCGATGGCTCCATGTAGTGTTACCTATGAAGCCAATGTGCAAGGAAGGTCAATATACGGTAAATTACTAAAATGATAAATATAAGTTTGGGCCCAATTTTCACTGCATTGTGGATATTGTGGGAAAAGGTTATACAGAACATGGCTGCTGTTGGACACTAGCCTTAGAGTATATGCACTTACTGTATATACACCGACGTTTTATTACAATAGCACCTTATTTCCTTCTTCCAACATCCTCCTCATTCTTAGGCAGCGTGTACACTGGACAACAAAATTCGGTGTACAATGTGTGAAACATATTGGGTCACGGACTGAGAGTAACTGAAATATTTATGTCGAATGCCAGCAGCTGTTTGAATGATTTTGGTAAGCATTGGACTTCCTGCTTACTGATACTTTGGTTGATGGAGGATGCCTTAGAATGGCCAGAGGATAGAAGACAATACTTACATGTTAGTATGATATCCACTTATCAACTTCACAGTAACAAAATAAGCTCATAGGACAACTACTGTAATGTTCTATACTGAAGGCATGTATCTAATGTACAGTACATTAATAACACTAGATACTAACATACTACCTTATGACCAACTACATAAGCCATGGAGTACATACAGTTACCAATACATGAAAATGACATGCCTTGATGTCCATGCGAGAAAAAAAGTAATAATGTAATATTTTTAGTAACACTATAGTTCTTTATATTTTCTGTAAGATATAGAAGTACTGTATGAAGCTGCACTGCAAAATTTATAGTTTCCTTGTTTCCACTCAGGTACTGTATCAAGGTATGAAATTTTAATATGTGAGCAACTGCATGTCTGATTGTAAGTCGCAGAGGGTTGGTAGGTCCCAAAACCAACTGTAAACACTGTTTTACCTGGATGGGAATAGAACACCCACATCCACACTCTTATCAGGTTTACATGCTACCTACTACAGGACACAAGCAAGATTATACAGTGGTGAGCCATAATCTGTGCAGAGTATAAATTGGCTTGAAATAGTCTGAGGAATATTGAATGAGTTCCAGGACATATGGTATATTAAACATTAGAGGTCAAATTGTAAGCCTAATTTGGAATTCTATAGTCATTGATGACATCAATGAAACTTCATAAAATAAATAGTCTTCTTCCCAGTAAACAAATGAATAATATAACAAGATATTTCAACAATTCTGGGTATAGTTTAATTAATGATATGCATTTTTTAATTTATGTAATTAATAATCCATTTCCAATCATTACATTTTACAGCTCATTTTAAGACTTTCAGTTACCGGTACTAACATACTGTACGAAAGGTTTGTAAACAACAAAATGTTTCAGTAAATCCATATTCTGTATGGATTTATGCTGTAACAAAATGAGTATGAAAGTGGGTGTGAATAGCTATTTTGTTAATTGTTTTTGTAAGATAACACAACTGACTGGCCCCTTTTATCATTTAAACCCTGTCAGCACAATTATGTGTAAACATTTGGGCAAGCCTGACAAGTGCAACTATAAAACCACTTTACCTAAGGACATATAAATGGTACAGTATAAGGCAAAATGTGAGAACAGAGAAATACGGAAAGGTGATACTGCCCTCGTAGTCCAAGGGTTTGTGTTCAGTTACTCACATTATAATATACAAGGGACACATTTCATACACATCATGGTACAGATGTCCATATTGTATAGAAAAATAGGATAGCAGACTTTCCAATACCACTCCTGGGGTTAACTATTTGAAACTTGTGCAGTTACTGGCACTATGGAATAAACATCCATATCCATCATGGCATTCTAATGATGGAGGAGCACATAGTTCATATATTATACCGTACTCACGACAACGATGAAGTGGGAGTGGGCAGAATGTGTTAATATAAAAAATAAGATGCACTCACAGTATTACTGTGCAAATACTCTTGTACTGTACCATATAAAATGAATACACTACACAACTCCCACTCACATCCTTTGAAACTTTTGGTAGCTGGGAGTATCGTGACTTTTAAACACTACTACACATACAAATTTAAGGTACAGCTGCATCCAGGTACTTGAGACTAACTTGACTTATTTGTATGCTAGTGAATAGCAAATTTGAGGAAATAATTTGCTTTTTGTTGGTAGTAATGTATGTGTACTCGATCTGTGTTTGTCTTGAATGATACAATAAGTTACTTAAATTAATCTTTAAAACATTACTGATTATTTTGAATCCTTTCCAGTCCTCCATATGGCCTCAAAAAGCTGCTCAGCTTACATGTTGGGATTCACAAGCACTAGTCTGATAACCTTCGCTCAGTTATCTCTTACAAGAATTGCAGTTCCTACTGGGACACCCACTATACCATGATATAATAAATCTTTCTAAATATAACATATGCATATCTACTAATAGTCAATTTGGCGTAACAATATTTTCTACTATACTATTTACTGGCACCAATTCAACTAAGTACATATTAGGTGATACTGTCAGTGTCAAAGTTAGGACAAGATATCAGCATAATTCTTTAAAACAGCAGTAACACATCAATAACAGTGATGATTAGGATACAAGACATTCAAAGTTAGAGGGATAATCAAGCCATAACTTAGTTTTGAGTAGACTAATCATACATTAAAATTCATACTGTGTTTTGTTACTTGCATCAAATATAACATCCCGGTAACAGTATACAGCACATTTAGCATTCAAGATAATCTGACAAACTATTCAAATAGGCATGGTCGTCTCTCTAACTCTGAACACCTATTATGTGAAAAAGAATCACAGTTACATCATCATCAAAAGAGTCTGAAATATAAATGATTAACAATGGGTGCATAAAATATGAATAACAATTGAGTATTTGAAAACATCAATATAACTGTAATATAAGCTACACAGTGGGATAAAACATAACTTACGGTTACGAGCTGATAACTCGAGGCCACCTGCTGCACTACCCTGTAGTGGTAAGGTGAATTTTTAAACTGGCAACAGTGATATCATCATGGATCTTCTCTGAGGGGTTCAGTGTACCTGATAGACGACATCTCAAAAAGACAGTATATCTGTTGCCAGAAAAAATTGTACACCTTACCATGACAGGGTGGTGCAGCAGGTGGCTTTGAGTCATCAGCTCACAACAGTACATGCACTAAACAATTAGACATTATTCTGCACACATTTGACTTGATGTGTCCTGAACACCGAATAAAACAAAGTACAGTACAAGTGTACAGTAGATGATGCATTGGCATGCGAGAGGCTGTTCTTGTAGTCATCAGATCTAAGTGTGCAGAATGATAATATAGTGAGTGTACCTTTATCTTTTTCTAGAACCCTTCCTTCTCTCCTCAAGTAACTACATTACACAAGAACCACTTCAGTATACCGTAATACATACTTTAATTAGTCTTAGATAATTCTGCTGGAAACTAGGAAGCCCCGAAACAGTACAGTACTGTACCATGATTTACACCTTGTAAACCATACAAAATAATATCAGAAAATTTTCATTACTTCACTGTTATTCAAATAAGATTAAAATAATTGAAACAGAAACTAGAGAAAACATACATATACTTACCATCACAGGGACATACTTGTCCAATTTTGAAAGGTGAAAAAAATATATATAGTTACATAATTCTGTGCTGACATATGCTGACAAAGCTTTCTGAAAATAGTACAGTACCTTATCAACAAAGTATCCCCTTGTTCCCATGTTGAGGTCAGAAAAAGTTTAAAACTTCTCATCAGAAATATTTTGACACTCTTCTAGGGCAAGTCAGGGCTATTACTTAAACAAACTTGTGTTTCTCTATCATGTGGAGTAGGATATCTGTGTTGTCAGGGATAAAAAGGAGGAATACGTTAAATAAATACATAAGTTGGATGCAGTAGACCGACTACTTCCCAGTAAAGTTAGCATGCTCATTTTTCTCTCTCACACCTGCTAAAGAAACCATTATTTAATCTCTGTTTCTCAGGGTTGTAATCCAAGAGGCTACTGACCCGTGATTCCAAAGCGCTTACAAGTGAGGGACACTGGGTAGTCAAGGGTTGTGTGTGAATCAGTGCAAGTTGATACCCTTTTCACTTTCTTTAATTAAGGGGACTAGTAATGCCAGTAAGCAGAGACATGTATAGTTGTTCTGGGTACAGTATCAGCACCAATGGGGACAATGGTTTTCAGTTGAATAGCTATTTCTCCAGTTGTCTCAATAAGTGTTACAAATAATTGTAGGAATCTAGCCCACTTTGTGTGCAATAACTGGTCCGTTCTTTCATATTGTTTCAAGGTGGTTATTAATCTGGTGTACCAACACACTGGAGTAACACAGATACAGTAGCAAGAAAAATATTCCATAAATATAATCACATGCTTCTCACTAATGCTTGGTTAACTAAAATCACATATATATTTATACTATACCCTACAGTATGAAGATTTGCTAAAATGCTATTTTAATAAATTTCTACCATGATGACGAATAATTACCATTAAGTCGTGGGCTATGATTTTACCAGTACTACATCTTCATTTGTAATACAGTAGTATCTACAAAGTTGTTGTACCAGTTACTGTCTACGTCTCATTACATTTTTAGCATGTGGCATATCGTAGTACCAATGCACATAGTACACATTATAAATTAGGCCATGCATAAAAAAAGTTTGCTAAACAGTGAAGTAGTTATAAATACCTGTAATTTGTGGCTCTACTGGAGACTATATATTTAGCCCTGTATAGTATTTCCATCTCCCACAATAGTACTTGTACCTACACTGATTGCGTGTCACAACAAAAATAACATGAAACTCTATAAGGAGTTTGCTAGGTATCAAAATATCGCAGTCAACCTGGATGGCTTCCCAAGGTCTGGTACCAGACAAAGGAGGGATAAACAGATGGACAGAGACAGATGTTGAGGACATGGGACACAGAAACTTGGAGAAAGCATTTTTTCTATGCTTATTACTTTACAAGTGTGATTTACTCCTTATGTTTAGTGATAGAATGAAAATGGAGTTCTCCCTAAGAAAAATGTACGACAGAAGGAAGCTGACACATGTTTGATGAAAAAAAATTTAGGTGAAATTTACTAGAGAACTGACTTGTGCTTAAAAAATCTTCTATGTAAGAAAAAATTGATAATGGTCTCTTTATTAGCTTAGTATTGTCTTTATCAATATAAAAAATATAAACTGTGATTTGGCAAATTATAATGTAACAATCAGACTCGAGATATTAATGGCTTCCAAGTACAGTTGCAGGCAATAGTTCTCATTCTCATTTCTGTATTTGTACAAAACGCTAATGAAAGTACAGAATACATGCACTGCGTGTTTTATCCCAGCAACAATGCAAATTTTTACCCTTGTGATAATATCATCATAGAAAAAATATTTCGCATATATATTTGTGTTTATAATTTGCAGGCAAGTACAAAGTTGTGAAAATTTTAATATTATATATCTTATATTACATTACACTTACCAGAAAAGACAAAACATTTAATGAGGGAGCCGATACAGTTTTGCAGGGTTAAAATTTGGACATTACTGTCTTGAAGCCAATGTTCTGGATATTTTCATGCATACCACTCAAGAAAACTATTTGCACATGGTGTACCACCCCTCGTGTGTAAGGTAACTACTGCCCACAACTGTACTGTAAACCTGAGTATGGATTCATCATTTATTGGCTTACTCGCCGACCCAAAAAAATGATCAGGGAAGACGGTCAAAATATATATTCCTTCTTACTGCTAAGAGCAACTGGAAAAACTACACTAAAAATTGCTTCTGTAGTGCGTGATCAGCTTTACCACAGTTCCTTTGTACCTTGCATTATTTAACATTAAACTTTGGGAATGATGGCTGACAAAACTGTCATTTTTCTCTGGCCAAAACCAGACTTATAATCAATTTCAATTAACCATAAAAAAATTACATTTCAGTGAAGATACTTGGACTAATCCAAGATGAATTAAAGTTACACAGAAAACTCTTCGTCATCTAAGAGTTAAAAAAAAATTAAGTGCATTAAGCACCTAAATTACTGACTTGACGACAGATATTAATATACCTTTGGCTAAAGTAAAGTAATCAATTATTAGTCTAACAAAACACATAAAAATTTGGTACACATTAACTATATTTACTTTCAATAGAAAACTACTGAATGTTAACTAAAATAATGATCTTAAATGACATAAATAGAATAAATAGAAAGATGGACAGGTACGGTACTGTAATTAACTCTACCTACTATACACACATACTGTTCAAGTTAATCCTAAAGGGACCATAATTATCTTAGCATATTGGTGGCTAAACAGATTCCCCTAAACTGTCCCATAAATCAAACAACCAAAGACATGCTGAGACAGTGTGTTTGCTGGTACAGTCTAGAGGAAATCAGTAGCCACTAATGTGCAGACATCATCCCAGGCCCTTAAGAAGTGACTGACAACTTTTGTAGTTTCCTCATACTGATATCAGATATCACTTTTGCTGGAAGAAAATGCTGTTAAAAAATTTGTTGCAATCAACACATAAATATCAAGCTCTCGTCATATTATGCTTACATTTATGTTAAAAATTTTTGTTATACAGTATTTTTTTGGGTAAAGTTTTGAGTGGGTAACTGAGTTACTGCTGTGTTCTAGTTCTAAAAAGAAATTAAATTAAATGACACCTGGTAATTCTTTATGATATTAAATAAAATTTCAGTTGTCCAAGTGTCTACAATATCTTCTCACTCTTGGAATAATGTACTTTATTTGACATGGATTAACTTTTTGACTCAGAGCAACAGCAACCGTAAATACTGTATCAAGTAACAAGTTTGTCTAGTGTGTCAGTATGTGGGATAATGCTCAGGTGAAGCTGCTGGAATATGGTGTTTCAATCTCACACTTTCCGTGCAGATAAGCATTGCCAATATTAATTTCCATTTTTAACACAACAATAAAGAACATAAAATGAATCAAGGAATCATAAAATATAGATCTCTATGACATAAAACTATGAAGATGAAGTGAAATGTTTGTGGTAAGAAAGGAAATGGAGATATGAATACCTGTATTAAAGATAAAACTAGTACCAGTAAGGAAACAGAAAAATGGATACTGTACTGTGAAAAAAAGGAAAGGATTAATTGGTCACAAACCAATGACAACAGAGATAAATTCAACAGCCTAAAAGAGATATGGAGAAATGGAAATACAGGATATTGTACATAAAAACAAATGGTGGCAAGAAAAGAAAACAAAAGAAAGATCCAAATTTGGTAATGAAAGAGGAAAATATAAAACAAAATAACTCCAAGATATTGAGAACAACAACTTGTAGAGGAATATAGTTATAATCCAAAATAAAATTAATCAAAGAGAAGGACAAGATTGATTCAAAGAGTTAAATGCAAAAAATATACAAAGAGAAAAAAGAAGCAGAAAGAGAGGCAGTGAAACATTGAAAAAGAAGAAACAAGAACAACGAAAGATAGGAGGCGAGATATTATAAAAATAACTAAGATATGACGAGTCTTAAGGAAGATTGGTTGAAGGACATAAGCGAGGTTTTCAGAGATTGGTGGTGGTAACGGCCGAGATCCCGTGCACCATGACAGTGGGTGTGAGGCCGTTAGTGATGCCAGTGAGAAGCTTGAGGTAGCGTGCATGGAAGTGCGGGCGATCTGGGGGACGAGGGAGGTACAGGAAAGTAACGGCTGTGTCCACACTCTGCTCCACTATGAGGCCGTTGACCCCAGTTATGTATGCATCGCTCAGGTGGGACAGCGGGCTGATGTCTGCCTCTGCATCTGCCTCGGGTTGTAGGCCCTCACTGGAGTTCTGAGGAAGGAGAGATTTGGGGAAGGTTAGGGGTAAAATCAACAGCGACACATGTAGGGATAAACACAGCAGGGATATTGGGGGGGGGGGGGGGGTTCATCTGCTAAGGCACTATTAACTCATTTGGTCTGGGAGTTTCCCTAGGGTTAGTATTGTTGTCTTGTACTGGCCTGAGTAAGATAATGGAAGTGGAATCCATGAATAAAATATTCAAAATTCATCATAGGATGGATAATCATTGTATGGATTTCTGGTAACATGACCTAAACTCCTCACCCCCAATGGATCTAGTCACCTCTTTAAAAAAATTGGACATGATATTGGACCTCTTCCATTCTTCTTGTTTAGTCCTCACCTTTCCCAAAAATATAAGGAAAAAAAAAAAGAGGATAAACAAGAAAGAATGTGTTACCATAATCCACTGACCAAATAAAGATGCTTGGTGATACTGTCCCAAGGTACCAGCATAATGACTGCCTGGATTCTCAGTTCGTGCAGCATCTTGTGGACTTGTGTCTTCTGTGCCTCAGGGTCGGCATCACGGGACGACACACACAGGAATACACGCAGGCATGTCCTCTTCCTCCACGATGACACCTGCCCTCATACAATAAACAGAGGTCAACCTTTGATACTGAACATTTACCCAACTTGAGTTTTAGTCAATGAATGTCAACCTTATAGAGTGATATCATCATCAATACCTCAATTCCCTTCTGGAGAGTGACATTGTTGCCATTATATAACATTGCTGTGGGTAAGTGAAGGGGAAGAAGAGAGTGGTACCGGTATATTTTTCTTTACAAATTGGTGAGACTTTACATTATCTCTAGGAATATTCAATAATACAGTATTAGCTAAGAATTTACTTTTTCAAAAACACTGCAATGTTGACACTAGGTCAGTAGAGCACAAACCATATTAAGAATAGTGGCCAGCTGCATCAGAAAGAGCGAGGTGGTGCCAAAGATGTTTGATTCATCCGGATTAAAGAAATCAATTGGCCACACATCAATGAAGAGCTTTTTCTTGGAACTGAAAGAGAGAAGTGCTGTCAGAGAATTAAGTTTAACTAACATTTTCTACAAAATCCAACTTCATAACACTTGTAATTATTCTCAAGGCTAAAATACTGTCTGAAATAAGCTCAAATACAACCCTGGGAATAACAGAAACACACACAAAGCAGGACTCACGTGATAATGGCTTGTTTATCCATTTGGTGGAAGTGACGACAGAGGCAGATGTTCTTGCCCAGGTTGAGGACGTCTGACACCATCTTGACGTACTCCTCTGCCGCGATTCCCGAGGACGACGCCATCAGGGCGGAGGGGCAGTTTGACGAGGAGGTGGAGGAGGTCGGAGAAGTGGCCTGGTAACTGCTCACATTGAATGGAGATGACTCGCTGTTGGGAGGATTATTGGACAAGTGAGTTAAAGAGGAAACTCCTTACTTTTTTCTATAAGCAGAAGTTTAAAACAATGTTAAAATGTTTATAATATCAACAAATATCAAATTTCATAATAAATACTGTATGATTACTGCATAATGTTCATACAAAATATTTTCTAAAGTTGAAGCACCACAAGTAAATCACATTACAGTACAGTACAAAGTTTCTACATTATTTTGCAGTGCGAAGACATTGAAGCTGTATTCTGTAAAGTATACAGGTACATATACTATAATGCAAATGTACACTATACAGTACAAGTTACTGACATACTAGTTCCCCGATAAACACGCATTGAATTCACAAATTAAGACAACATGTTAATATTAGAGAACGAGGTGCAAGGATAGGTTTCAAAGCAGTAATCTAGGTAAGTTAAAGCAAACAAAACTTCTCAAAGCATAGACAAGAGTAAATGACAATGTAGAGAACACAGGACAAAAAAAAAAAAAAAAAAAAAAAAAAAAAAAAAAAAAATAGAGAAAAGAAAGTTCATTGAAAAAAAAAAAAAAAAAAAAAAAAAAAAAAAAAAATGGGAAGATGGTAAGAACACAAAATGACAAAAAGAAACAAATGAGATGAAATGAATATTAAAGATGGGAAGACCAGACACAGATGACATAAATATTAGAAGCAGCATAATGAACAAGAAGAATAAAGATAACGAGTGACTAGAAATGGCCCAACAGACAGCAAAGTAACAGTATTTAGGTGAGGCTCATTACCCAGGCTGTGAACTCAATCCGCCTTCCATGCTTACTGACCCATATGCATACTGAGTTGGAATCTCGTATCTAGCATAAAAACAAAAACAAAAACTGTAAAATGAAGACCTTATGACAAGAGAAATATAATGTTCTTAATACCAGTAAAATATGGATTTGTCTGAAAGCAAAAGTAAAGCTATAATGTTCCAGAAAAATTAAATTATAAGAACCTAAAAATGTGTTGGTACCCAATGAGAGCAAATTCAAAATAAATACAGAAATGGTTACAAAATAAAGCTGTCCTCCTTTCAATTAAAATTAAAATGTTCTTGTGTTCGAAGTTTTTATGAAAGACAAAAATATTACAAGCAGCACTACAGTACATGCTACAACTTTCACTTCAACAACTTTTAATGTTTATTATATAACATTTAAAATACACAAACAATATCCCAAAACAATATAAAGAAATAATAAAAATACCTGCTAGTAAAAAATAAAACAATATCTAATGCGGGTGTTCATGCCGGTACCAACCTGGTGAAGAAGTCGTGGGATGGTGTGGTGTCACAGAAGCCCAAGAGGATGGTGTTGGGCTTCATGGCACCCAGACCTGACACACGCACCAAGTGGTGGAGTCCCTCACGTACGCTGCTACCCACCGTAACCTCCACAAATGCTTTTACCTACAATGCACACATGCACATATCCTGCACTTTTTTTGCCATATATACTGTATCATTATGTATATTATGCAAATGACATCAATTACTTTCCATTTTGATACGTAGGAATGTTATTATATGTCCTCTAAACAACCGTAAACAAAATGCATACAGTCAATCTAACCTATAAGTTAGCTTTGTAAATGCTTGGTGCAACTGGTCTCATTCTGCATTACTTAGACACTGTGGAGGTTAATTGACTCCATCATAAACACTTACCATCAGCTGGACAAGGCACAGCATTCTTTACCAATACACTGTCTCACACCATAAGGAGAATAATAAAAGAATACATATACACTACCTTCAAGTGATCCACAAGAGCCATCCACTTGGGGTAGTCCTCGCTGGCTGGGTCACTCAAACCCTCCTCGTAATTCCCAACCTGGAAAAAATCACTTATCAAATCTGAAATTTAACCTTTGAACAATACTGTAGCTGACAACTTTTTAATTTTCTTTTCATAAACTTACACACTTCTCATTAGGACCCATCTTGACTGTGTGGCAAATAATGAACTATAAAATACATCTTGAGACTAAATTACCAACATCAGTCAAATGGCATCAATTAAGGCTAGGTGATGATTTACGCATAACCTGAGCAACAAATGATCAAGTAAAGTTAGGTTGCAAATGAAAATAACAATGCAAAAAACAAAACTAAAACTCCTGACTCTGACCTTGACATGACCAAGAACATAGAGTCCGGACTTCTTCAGGTCATTGGTGAAGTCGATGAGGGGACATGCAGACCGAGGGTTCTTGACCATCAGTAGCATTTGGGGTCGCCAAAACTTGACATGGTCTTTCCTTGAATCCAGCAGCAACAGGTACTTCCTCACCTGGGGATAGATGGGTGTACAGGTGGCATTCAGTAGGAGTCTTAAAAGCATGAATTAACCTTCAACTCCATTGATGTGTTAGTTAACCACAAAGGTACAGTGACCAACGAAATTTATTCCTACCCTTTTAAAAAATAAACTTATTACCATACATTTTATTATATATTATCAAATTATGGTTCAAATACTGATGGACTTAGGCTCATTCAGTGTGATAAACTTAACTACTGTACACAAGTTAGATGCTGTGAAAAGTGCTACTGGTTAAGATAAATATGGGGACAAAGGTACCTTATAGAAACTTACCTGGTGGAATATGACTGCCTGTGAGATGGATCCCCAATGGTGCTGCTCAGAAGGAGACTGGAGGTGAAGGATGATAATGAGGACCAGGAGTACGATGATACAGATGGCCGCCACCGAGGGACTGATTACAAACATCATGGCTCCATTACCCACCATCCCCAGCACCGATGTCCACCAAGAGAAGTACCGGAACGTTGGTCTGCAGTGGATGACGCTTGCTATCATATTTACAAGACAAGTCAAGGGCTCAGTGTTGACAATGACCTTTATGATGACAACAATGGCTTGGATCACAGAATTAATGCTTGCAACTACAATACATAACAAGGTTAAAATACATGATGATACAGTACTGTACTTCTATACATGAATATGATAAAACAGATTTCCATCTAAATGACTAAACCTTTAATTAGTACATGGTAATGAAGAATTAAAGGTGGCTGATGTGTTTGGTTAACAATACTAGTATTTACAATTTGACCTTATCAATACTCATGCAAGGACACAACAATTAAATAGCCCAAGACAGATGTGGAATTTTATAGCTGGGGGAAGAGAATGACATAATGAAGTGTACCTTTCAACCTTTTCTATGGGAAACATTTCCTACTCCAGAGTATGGGTGAAACTGATAACTTAACCTCTTGACAGCATAGCCTAGTGGCCTAGTGTAAAACTTTAAGTAACTAAACATCTAGTCACATTCTAGTGTATTGTACAGCAAGATCAAACCTGAAATTGGGAGCACTGGCCCACTCTAGTCCCAGGCAGGCAAGATTGGTTGCAAAATAAGAGAGAAGGAAGAAGATGGAGGTGAACTTGGCAATCTGGTTGAGGCCCCCAATCAACAGCACCCCCTCTACCAGCAATGCCGACACCAGCACTGCACCTACTGGGTTGCTCCCGATCGACACCATCCCGATGCAATGTGTCAGCCGGCCTGGGAGACATCAATGTGTGATAGAAGGATTACGTGACTGTGAGCAGCTACTAATTCTTGGGAGAAAAATAGCCTAAGGGATTATTCTAGGGTATACTGTTTGGCATTAGTTGTCAATTTACCAATAACTACAACCACATTGTTAGTGAGGATATCAAGTTTTAATGCTTGAATATGTACACAATATACAGAGTTAGTAGTTAAATACTCTACCTTTACCTAAATCTGTATGATGTCTAATTCAAATAGCAATCTAGTAATAAAGGTTTTTGTTTATATACACCACTTGTGATGTAAAGTATTTCTAATCAAGTGTGAACTCATACAGAGGTACTAAATACATTTAGTAAAGCAATAACACTACATAATGGATAATTAATAAAGCACTAATAGTTAACATTGATACATGCAGTAATAAGCAGTGCATTACTACATTAACCTTATAGTTACTGACCATCATTTCCTCAAAGGCACTTTAAAACATACTTTCTTGACCATTTGCTAGTATAAATATTGAGTTCATTAAATTTAAAAACATATCAACACAATATATTTCGGAAATGCTTGTAAAGTAGATATTTTGTAATACAGTACCGTAGTATATTATGAAATGTATGAAAACAACACTTTCCATTAATTTCAAATGATGAATAATTATGAATTAGTGCAAGGTAAGAGGAAAGGTAATACAGTATTAAAATCAGTGACTGTGCTATGTCATACTACAGTACAGTATATAGTATAGCATACCGTGTACTGTACCTAGAAAACATTAGTACACACTCACAACCAACCTACCATATATGTTGTCTTTCACTAGTGCTGCCAGGATCCGTGAAGACCCAATGATATTGCTCAAACTGGCACTTACTGTCGCTGTGATAATTCCTGGAGGAGGTAGATGAGGACATGTGAGAAAAACAGAAATATATCCTGCATGTAAAGTTACTACAAATAGATTATCGATGCACATTTCATTAAAAAACTCATTATTACAGGTTGGGTGAAACAAATCAACACTGCCCCAATATGATATATGATGCTATGCTTATTCCCATACCTATAGAACCCCTGTGCTCTTGCAATACTGTACTTATATGTTATAAAATAAGGATATCAGATCTTGGTATAACTGTACCTATGAATACACTGTTCCATTTTGAAGTTTAAAATACACTAAATTCCTTCCCATACATAAATAAACTAGTCTCTCACTCGGACCCCAAGCATACCTATAGTAATGAATGGCTTCCAGAGACTGATACCCATCATGAAGATGTAGTTGTTAGTGAGGAGGAATCTTTCACTGGTGGCAGCAGTGAGGAAAAACAGCAGCAAATACACAAGGTAGGTGAAGAGACAACCGAAGAGTGTACCCATGGGTATGCTTTTACCGGGTTCTTTCAACTCTCCTGGAAATGAGAAATAGAGTCACTCATGATGGTGATAATGAATGAACAGAATGTATCAACTAACAACCAAACAAGAGATGGGGCACTGATAATACTATGGATAATTCTTATAATGATAACCAATTATGAATATAGTATGTATGACTCACCCACCCAACATTTCAATGTCACTCACAATTCCAATGAATTGATGGTTTATCTAACTAGGAATACGGAAAGTACTCATACAAATACTGAACTTGTATCCATCCAATAGGCGGTTAGAAAGTCCTTACGGCTGAACTAGGAATACGGCCAATAATTGGAAATATGCTGGCACTTACCTGACATATTGGCACCACTCATGATTCCCGTGACACCGCTGAAGAGGACACCGAAGGTCAAGGCAAAGGTAACAAACTGGCAAGAGGCGTAGTCGTCACCGTCACATGTGGTGTAGTCTCGGTTGTACGATGGCCAGATGTTGTTGTCAAGAGTGTGGCTAGAGAACCCAGTGTATGTCCCATTGGGGTGGACTGTGTCATTCACCATGGGGTTCGAGGAGGGGATTGGAACCTGGTTGTGAGAAAGATGAAAGAATGGCATTGTTTGATGTGAGAGGGAAGTCAGGATGGGATGTTTAAGGAACCTGTATATTCATGAGTCACATATGGTGAAATGGAACTGGAACTCATTAAGACACACAAAAAATACATGCTGTAAAGGATGGAGAAAAAAAATGCAAAATTATTCTACAATGCATAATAACTGGTATTTGCACTGAAATAATAAATTGATGCAAAAATTCATACTTACGAGTATTTCATAATTCTTCACGAAGAAACTGAGTATAACAGATGCAGTACAAACAAGGACAACAGCAAAGATGCCAACAGTGAATTTGGCAAACATGGTAGCCCCAATAAGGCAGACCAGCAGGTTGAATATGTTTACTCCAGAGCCATAGAGGAAGTTGTACCACCTCCCATCAGGCAGGAAATGTGCCAGGTAACCTGTTGTGGAGAAAAGGTTTATACTGTAATCTTTGTAAGACCAAGCTACACTTTTGATTTTAAGGTACAATTGAAGATCACATATCCAATCTTTTCTAGTAAAAACTCCTAATACAGTATTACAATGCTTTTATTATTAATAGTACAAAACAAAAGAGCTCGAGGGAAAGATTTTGCTATTTGAGATAAGGACAAGGTCCTGGGAGGCAAAGGGGTACCTCAAAACTGATTGAATAATATACAAATAGTACAGTCCTAGTTTACCGTAATGTACGTACCACTCTCTCCAAAGTTATCAACAAGCCCCTCCACACAGCCAGTGATGTAGAGGGCACTACTGAACACATTGGCAAAGAAGAAGAGTGCCCCGATGGCTCCTCCAAACTCAGGGCCCAGTGTTCTGCTGATCATGTCTGCCCATGGGTTAAGGAACACGTAGGCAAAACACGAGACAGTTGTGCATATCTTTTAACATGGCGAGAATCCTACAGCTCCAGCTTCAAATTTCTTGGCTTTTGATCAATGTACTGTAATACAAATCAAGGCAAACTACACATGTTTAAAACTAGGCCATTATATTTAATTTGTCAAAACAAACATGTACTAAATTGTGCACTTGAATTATAACCTGAAAGAAAGTCAGTATTATTTTGCCATATTACAATTTGCAAAAGAGAGGAAAAGACGTAAGGGTTAGACTACTTGTATGTCGAGCTCATTATATGCTGATGTAGTAATTATAAAAATCCAACAGGCCATATTTTCTACTGTTGCATAAGCAGTATTATCATTATTATAACTATCAGCATTATAAAACACCAATACACCCATACAAGTTTGTAATATATTGACTGAAAAAAGGATACAGTATGCACCGCCTCCTTCGACAGCCCCATTGGTGGAGATGGCACAGATGGAGAGGATGGTGAAGAGCAGGATGGAGTAACCAAGTGTCAAAGACCCACATGCTGCCAGCAAACCAAGGTTCCCCACGACAAACCCTGCAAAACAAACAGAGTTTGCATGATGAACCCAACACAATGGAAATTATACATTTATTCTCAGTAAAGCAATGGGGAACTAAAATGGGCTGTACTTTTTTTAAACTGGTAAGGGTATAGATCAATATTATGGATAGTACTGTAGTTTGATATAAGTAGCTACCATACAATAGTCACTGGGTAGTTCTGGAGGGAGCTGTGCATTTTCCACTTAGGTAACAACAGAAATTAATCACAGTTTCACCCACCAACACGGAGAAAGAGTAGGGAGCTGAACTGCGAGAGACTGACAGGTGCAAAGACCCCCGCGAAGAAGCCCAGAGTACGGTTGCTGTTGCCGGATTCTGAAGAGCTGCTGGAGATGTCTCGGCCGCTGAGGCTTCGGAAGAGTCGGCGTTGAGTCAGCAGTGGTGCTCGCTCCTACAAATCACACACAACAGTTAAAAAAATAAAGAGTTACAGCAAATGAAAGTCTGCACACAAAAACAAAAATATAAAAATAAGAAGAGTTACATCAAATCAAAGTCTGTACTGGTACTGTATATAATGGTTAACTAAACTAGGGTTATGTATTGGCATCTGAAAGAAAAGTTAAACCATTATATATACACAAACAGCAGGCCTACATACTCTATAAAAAATTATACACAAGAGCAATCAAAAATAAGAACTACAGCATATGAAAGTTTGTCCTGGTAGCATTATTATGAACTGTATGAGCGTTCGGCACCGCCCGCACCAACAGCTAGGTTAGGTCATACTCTTGTAAGTAAAATAAGCTATGAAAGACAAAGAGACTATTTGAAATAATGTTCTATGGTTAGTTTTATTACTACAACCCAAGCGTTATTTTTCAAATTTTTTGCTGAACACCCGTACAGAGTGTAAAAATGCATCCTGGTATCAATATATTTAACTTATCACACACCAACAGCCAACGGGGTTACATACATACTCAACACTAAACCAACCATACATTTTGAAGCCCAAGTTATAAAAGTAGTATGGAAACCAGTGGACTACATAATTTGCTTCTCATGACAATATACAGGAAATCCCTCTCTACTTACTTCCAGCAAGCTATTATCTTTCTTTTGTCACCCATAGCAGGGCTTGAACTGAGTCTTATATGATACAAATCCATATCTTTAGAGTATTATAGATAGACTGGCTCATATTTAGGAAAATATATTTGTTGGAATGAAGAAGTAAACTTTGATCATTTCATTGCTTTGGATATTTAATGCAGGAATCGACATATTTGCTCATATCAAGATATATTTGGTGAAATGAAGACGTGAACTGTGATATTTTCTTTGTCTTGGTTATATTATAATGCATGAATCACTGCCAATGTTGCATGACTGTAATTATAGTGCATGAATCATTGTCACGTTTTGCATGCATGCCTTTTGTTTATCATTGCTATTGTTGTTGAATGACTGCTTATAATGCACGAATTATTGTCATTGTTGTTGCATGACTGTGTATATAATGCATGAACTAGAGTAACTTTTGCATGAATCATTGTCACTGTTGCATGACTATTACTCACCTTTTTACCCACGCCTAATGTAGCAGCTTCTCCTCCTCCTCCTCCTCCTGCTGCTGTGCCTCCTTCTGTACCTCCAAATTCCGCATTAGTGCTGTTAATTGAGGTGTCCTGGGCAGCCATAACAGCACCTCCAGCCTCCCTGCCCTTACACACACCCCTGAGGATCCACACACACACACAGACACACTAGAAATGGGGTATAATGTATGTCCACCACCCCAATACGCACCACAACACAACCACCACAAACAGCTGATAATGACAACACTACCTGTCAGTGTTGCCACCTCTCATTCACCACATTTCCCTCTTTACTCCAACTTCCCTTTTTACCCCAAACTTCAACGTCGGAAATTCCCTTTTTACCTCAACTTCAACATTAGAATTTCCCTTTTCATCTCAATAATTATGTGTACTTTTGAACATTGAAGGTCTTTTTTGGTATTTAGTCTGGTAAAAGATTTCTCTGTTTACTCTTGAATAATCTTTATACAATTTCACTGTGTGGACTTCAAAATTCCCTAAACCTGAGAAATTTCCCCACACCTGGCAACACTGCAAAAGCACCGAGATGGCTACAGTGTGACCACAACCTCATGGCATCAAAATCATTTACCTCATACCTTTATCTCGCCGATTATCAGTGGACTACAAGCAAGGAACAACCATATTATATTTGTTTAGATATGATAGTGTGTGTGACTACGGTGTGGGGTGTTTAATATTATTAGCGAGTCAGACGTGACTAATATTATAATCATTGAGGGGGATCGGTGGTAACTTTTACTCCATCGTGTCTCTGCCCCTCTGGTATTACTGCAGCTGGAAGCTTAATAGAGCGTAGTAATAAGTTCGATGTCTTGAGTAATTTATCAGAAGTTAGTGAATCAATACCCCTATAATTAATGCTATTATAATAACAAAATGAAGTAACGAAGATCGATACTTACATAAAATTAATTATATATACATTTCAAATACACTTAACACTGTTATGGGAAGGCAATACCTTATGCTTTAGATAAAGTTACCCCAGAACGGATATATATTTATAGATGAACACATTTCAACTTCAGGCAAGAGTCATATGACAAATGTCACTTAATTTTTTTTCTTCATAAACCCGGGAAAACACACATTCACACTCCATAAACAATTTTCAGTAGTTCTGTGTACAGGTGTGTGTACTTTCCTATTCATATCACACCTGTACTCAGTGTACTGTATATATGTAAGTGATAATATGGGATGATAACAATGTAAGGAGATAGTGCCTTTAAGGTGGTGGAGATGGCGTCTACAAATAGTACTGCGGCTTCACAGATGTTTGTATGTGTGTGTAGCCTATTGGGACAAATAGAGAGTTCTGTTTGCTTTCCACTACGACCCCTAATATAGACGCTATTAAAGGCTCTTGCTGTAGCTTACATATATAGATGGATAGATAGATAAATTATACTGTAGATGGATAGGTAGACATATACAGATAAATAGATATAATATAGATGGATAGATAGACAGATACATACAAATAGATATAATGTAGATGGATGGATAAACGGATAAATAAATATATACTGTAAATGGATATATAAACAGATATACCTATAAATACTGTATATAAATAACTATGTGATAAAACTGATAATTCCTCCCATAAATTTTCTAACATATTTTGACTCAACCAATCACTCAAGGATAAATTATTTCCCTCCTTACAAACATACAGAATAATGGACCAAGTTCGCGAGTAATTTCTAATACAGTCTGGATCCACTAAATGACGCATTGTATAGATATAAATCGAGTAAAATCAAAGCTTATTATGTTGGAGTAGCAGCTGTGACCATTTGATAATTGTGAGTAATGCAGCTGGTGATGGATAATTGCCTTCATTTCAACGTCAGCAACAAGATGTGTGACGGTGGTGCAGAAATGAGGGTAAGAAAGTATGAAATGGGAAAGATATTATATAAAATATTATAACAATAGTATGAAATGGGAGAGATGATATAGGAAAGGATAAGAGATAGCCTATATGAGTTTAAGTAAGTATGAAAAGGGAGAGAAAATGAAAGGGTGACAGATATGAGTTAACAAAAGTATGAAATGGGAGAGATATATGATAGGATAACAGATAGGCCTACTGTATATGAGTTTACAAAGGTATGAAAAGGAGCAGTTGTATGAAAGGGGTACAGAAATATGAGTGTATAGATGTATGAAAAGTTACTATACAGAAATATGAGTGTACAAAAGAATTAAAGTACAAATGTGAGTGTTAATAAGTATGAAAAAGCAGAACTTAACTTTTTTTATATGGCAAAGAAAAGAGGAAAAACTTCACTTTCTTATGTTATAAAAAAAGAGGAAAAACTTCACTTTCATAAATGGTACAGAAAAAATAGAGGAATAAACTTCACACTATTACATGGTCAAGAAAAGAAAAATTCACCTTTTTATATGGTAATGAAAAAAGAGGAAAACTTCTTAGCTGGTACAGAAAAAGAGGAAGAACTTCACTTAATATAGGTTAAAGAAAAAAGATCTTCACTTTCATAAATGGCAAAAAAAAAAAAAAAGGAAAACATTTAATTTTTGTAAATATAAAAAAAAGGAAAAGATCTCTTTCTTCTTCTTATTATTATTATTATTTTGGCAAAGGATTATACTGTAATTGTGTTGTATACCTATGAGGGGTGCCAATATTCACAATGTTCAGTAATGTCTCCATGGTGAAAAAATTAAGGTGGTCTCCGTTCTTGTGTTGGTTTTATAGTGTTCTCAAGTTTTGTTCTTTATTTTATTCAAGTTTGTCGCTCTGTACGTCCAGTTCTGTTTTCTATTTTGTTTTAAGTGTTCTCTAGTTCTACTGTTCTCAAACTTTTATGGTCAGATGAATTTTAGTTCTGTTACCTAAAAATAACAAATCACTGTTCTTCAAGTTTAGCTACCTCTCTAAATGTTCATGTGTTCGTGCCACAATAAAGTTATCTCTTGTTCACTGTTCTCTAGTTCTGTTCTATAGCCTCAGTACCCACCACTGTTCACAAGCAGTTCTCTCCTGTTCTCTGTTCTCTAATTTTATTCTGTACCACCCATCACCGTTCACAAGCAGTTCTCTCCTGTTCTCTCTAACTTAGTTCTCTTCTGTTTAGTAACATCAGTACCCACTACCGTTCACTCCTGTTTACCGTTCTCTAACTCTGTTCTGTTTCGTTCACTCCTGTTCACTGTTCTCTAATTGTTCTGTTTAGTAGTCTCAATACCCACTACCGTTCACTTCTGTTCACTATTTCTGTTTTGTTTAGTAGTCTCAATACCCACTACCGTTCACTCCTGTTTACCGTTCTCTAGTTATGTTTTATTTAGTAGCCTCAATACCCACTACCGTTCACTTCTGTTTACCGTTCTCTAGTTATGTTTTATTTAGTAGTCTCAATACCCACTACCGTTCACTCCTGTTCACTGTTCTATCTAGTTATGTTCACTATTTCTGTTCTGTTTAGTAGCCCCAATACCCACTACCGTTCCCAACACAAGCTGGCTGTTCACTGATGTAAGGAAGTGTTGAGTCACAATGTTCATCCACCTTCCCTTACCTTCCTTTCCTTTCCCTTTGTCTCTCTCGTCTTTTTTATCTCCACTTCCTTCTTCTCTATCTTCATCTGTGCATGCATCCCTTTTCCCTTGATCATTCTTCTATCTATCTTTCTTTATCGTTATTTCTCTAGTTTTCCCATCATCTATCCGTTCTATTCCACTCCTTTTCTCATCTTCCCTTTACCCCCTATTTTCTTTCATGCAAATCTACCCTCATCTCTCCTTTCTTTACCCCCTGCATTCTCTTCATATTCTCCTCCTCCTCCTCCTCCTCCCATCTCATTATCTACCCACCCTGCACCTTTTACCTTCTCTCTCAAACCCTTTTCCTCCCTCTCTCCTCCTTCATCCCCCCCACATCCTACAGGTCAACAGAGTGGGGGGTGGGGGGCGAAAAAGTAAACAATGTAAGGAAAAGAGAGTCATCCACCACAACTTTCATCTCGTGTAAGTATGTATGTATGTATTGTATGTACTGTATGTATGTATGTATGTATGGTAGCAGCAAGGCAGGTATATAGGTAGTTATGAGGGATGGTAATTTAAGACATACCATTTTCATCTCTGTGTGTTTTTTTTTTTTTTTTTTTTTTTGTGTGTGTGTGTTTGTGTGTGAGTGTGTGTACTTACCTACCTTCGCCCTTGAGCAGGTGAACATGTAGATAACATTCCTAAACACACACACACACACCCACCCACTCACTCACTCACCTGACTATAACTACTTACTTCCCTACCTATCTATTTACCTATCTCTCTTGTGTGTATGTGTATGCCTGTCTGTCTCTCTGTCACCCATGCACTCACCTGACTACCTACTTACTCCCCTACCTATCTATTTACCTGTTTATCTTATGTGTATGTGTGTGCCTGTCTGTCTCTCTGTCACCCATGCACTCACCTGACTACCTACTTACTCCCCTACCTATCTATTTACCTGTTTATCTTGTGTGTATATGTGTGCCTGTCTGTCTCTCTGTCACCCATGCACTCACCTGACTACCTACTTACTTCCCTACCTATCTATTTACCTATCTATTTTGTGTGTATGTGTACCTTTCTTGCTCTCTGTCACCGTCCATACCTATAATTTACTTCACCACCGTCTAAAGTTCTAAACTCACGATAGTACTCATTATTTTCCTACCTACCAGCCACAGGAGTCCCAAACGGTATAATTATTATTTACTGTATTATTATTTCCCGGATGGTCGAGATCTGTCACAACTCACTCGACCGCAAAAACAGCCTGAATCATTATTTTGTGGCTTCGCTCTGAATGGTTTGTGTGCAGTGACAGATAAGTACCGTATACGTAGCCTAGTTTGGGTGGGTGTGTGGGTGGGTCAGAGTAGGAAGCGAGTGTGGTGTGATTCAAATGACTGTTGTAGTAATTATTTATAGAGGGATGTTATTGTTATTGTTATTATTATTTTTTTTATGGTGATGGTATGAGTCATGTTATTGTCTCTGGCTCTTTTGGGTAGTTATGTGAACCGTGTGATTATTCATGTGGTGGTGGTGAGTTGATAAATATATTACCATAGTTTGAAATTTCGACATCTCTCTCTCTCTCTCTCACTTTTTTTCTCTCTCTCTGAAGTTTAGATATCACACAGACACACACACACACACACACACACGCAGAGGGAGGGGGAGGAGAATAAGTGCTGAGTCTATGTATATTTAGTTGTCCTGAAGTTTAGATCATACACACACACACACACACACACACAGGAGGGGGGAGGGAGGGGTAGTGGTGGAGGAGGAGGTAGTGGGGGGCGGGGGCGGGTGTGGTGGTGGTACTGGAGGAGGAGGTAGTGGGGGGGGGGACGGGTGTTGGTCAAGGTCACATATAATTACAACTCTGCTGGTGATTTGCGTGAGTCATGCAGTCAGTCAGTCAGTCAGTAGCTTCCGTCCAGTTCCCCTCTGCTTGCTACAGTAATACTAGCCTAGTATGTATATATGTACAGTATGTATCTGTCTATATGTCTGTCTGTTTGTTTGTATGTATGTATGTATGTATCTGTCTATCTGTTTGTTTGTATGTATGTATGTATTAGCCTTGTACTGTATAGAGAGGCAACAAGAAGTGGAGGAGGGGGAATTATTTGTTTTTTTGTTTTGATTTTGTTTCATTCGTGTTTCTCTCTTCATTATTTTTTGGATTCATTCGTGGGTTCTTTTTTTCACTATTTTTTGGATTCATTCGTGTTTTGTTTTTAATTATATTTCTCCTTCATTCGTGTTTTTTTTATGTATTCGTGTTTTTGTTTTTATTAAATTTTGGTTTAATTCGTGTTTTTAACTTCCTTATTTTTATTCTTATTTTTGTTTTCATTATTACCTAGTTACATTCCAGGTCTAACTACAGAAATACGATTGTGAGTGAGTGAGTGTGGATAGAGAGAGACCTGGCGTGTGTGTGTGTGTGTGACTGTGTGTGTGTGTGTAGGAATGAGACCGTTAGTTAGTGAGTAAGCAGAAAGGGAGCACTGGTGTCGGTGTGTGTGTGTGTGTGTGTTGGTGTGTGTGTGTGTGTGCCATATAAACACAGTGTTGAGTGAAAGTATTCCAATGCTACACGTGTTTACATCTGTTGGAGTGACATTTACATAAGAGAATGACTGGTTACTTTCCTTGTAGGGTGCTGAGACCTGAGGAGACCTTGAGAGAGAGAGAGAGAGAGAGAGAGAGAGAGAGAGAGAGAGAGAGAGATGGTTAGATGAACAGAGAGATTGATAGATGGTTAGATGAGAGAGAGAGAGAGAGAGAGAGAGAGAGGGCAAGAAGGGGGAAAATTATATTGACTCATTAATGTGTTCTGATGGGGTGAGGGGACTAGAGGGAGGAGGCGGAGGAGGGAACACACACACACATACACACACACAGAGTGCAAGATGCTAGGTTCCCACATCACATGATCACTCGCTTTATTAACTTCTCACCATATTGACACCAGAGAGAGAGAGAGAGAGAGAGAGAGAGAGAGAGAGAGAGAGAGAGAGAGAGAGAGAGAGGAAAAATTAACCTATAACTATGCATATATTGTACAGCTCACAATAGCTATAATTATTTTCCTTCATACTTGGCAAAAAACAAAATACTCTAGTTCCCTTCAAACACATAAAATAAACAGCCCTAAGGGAGTATATACATATTATTTTACGTACCATACCTTTACATTCCCAGCAGTGAGAGTAAATAGTAGAATAATTAGCTCAGTTTTTGTATAATTACGTCTGAGTGTAATTATTTCGTCTGATTGCATATAGTATCTTCACATAGAACTGTATATTATTATTATCATAAATGTAAGAACATTATACATAACTAAATGAAGAGTATAGATAACATGACCGAAAACTATAGATAACTTAATGAAGAGTATAGATAACTGAACGGAAACTATAGATAACTTAATGAAAAGTATAGATAATTGAACGAAAACTATAGATAACTTAATGAAGAGTAGGCTATAGATAACTGAACGAAAACTATAGATAGCTGAATGAAGAGTATAGATACCTGAATGAAAACTATAGATAACTTAATGAAGAGTAGAGATAACTGAACGAAAACTATAGGTAGCTTAATGAAGAGTATAGATAACTGAATGAAAACTATAGATAACTGAATTGTATAGAAATGACCGAAAGATGTATATATATTACCGGTATGTATCCAAATATATTAGATTACTTAGCGAAGTGGATGAAAAATATTGATAACTGAACGAAAATTGTTGATTACTGAACTAAAAACTGACGAAAACTATAGATTATTTCGCGAAAACTGAAGATAAAGAGAGAAACATGTGAATTGATGGATTAAGAAATATGTAGAGAGAGAGAGAGAGAGAGAGAGAGAGAGAGAGAGAGAGAGAGAGAGAGAGAGATGAAGTAAATTGTGAGAGAAACGGAATGCAGAGTGAGAGATAAAGTGTGTGTAAGGGAGGAAAGGGAGGGGAGAACGAGAAAAAAAAAGATAGGGAGAGAATCAAAGAAAGAATAAAGAGAAGGGAAGGGGAGAGAGGGAATGGGAGGAAGGGAGTAAATAGGTACAGGGAGGGAGGGGAAGGAGGGGAGTTGATGGGAAATAGGCAGGTGGTGTAAGAGAGAGAGAGAGAGAGAGAGAGAGAGAGAGAGAGAGAGAGAGAGAGAGAGAGAGAGAGAGAGAGAGAGAGAGAGAGAGATAATGAAGTAAATTTTGAGAAATATGTACAATAGATAAAAGTGAAATGCAGTGATGATTTGAGAGAGAGAGAGAGAGAGAGAGAGAGAGAGAGAGAGAGAGAGAGAGAGAGAGAGATGAGGTAAATTGAGAGAAATATGTAGATAAGAGAGAGAGAGAGAGAGAGAGAGAGAGAGAGAGAGAGAGAGAGAGAGAGAGAGAGAGAGAGAGACCAACATTCATTCCCCTCCCATCAACATCTGTCTGTGTCACAAAATGCACGTGTGTTTGTGGTGGCTATAAAGTGTATCTGATTGCTGTGTGTGTGTGTGTGTGTGTGTACAGTATATTTGTGTAGGTGTTCATGTAATGGATGGGTGTATATTTTTTTTTTGTGTGTGTATGTATACTATATAATTATGATGTGTGTGTGAGTAATATGAAACGTGTATATGTGTGTATGATATAATATGTGTGTGTGTGTATGGATACTATATAATATGATATGTGTGTGTGTGTTTGTGTGTGTGAGTAATATAATATGTGTGTATGTGTGTATGTATACTATATAATATGATGTGTGTATATATGTGTGTGTATATACTGTATAATATGATGTGTGTATATATATGTGTGTATACTATATATGATATGTATGTGTGTGTGTGTAGAGTGAGGAGTAGGAGGAGGAGTAGGAGGAGGAGAGGGATCAGTCCAGCAAAACCCACCTCGTCAGACATTCTCACGCCCTCGCCTCTTACACCATCCACCGTTTTTAATTCCCCCAACGATAACATTTAAGACGCTAGGTGGGGGTCGCAGTCGAAGGCGCCTATGCAGCAGGAGATCTTCGGGGCGTGTGAATCTGCGACCTTATTACCGAGGGTACATAAGGGTGCACTGGGAGGCGACGCGGCCCAAGAGGTATCCATCCACGACCTTATACATCGGTTGCATAGGGTCGAGGCTACATGTTTGGGGGTTGGATTGTGGGTTGGGGCACCTCTTCCCCCGATAGGTGCGCAGATCCGAGTAATATTAAACCAAATATGTCTAATTGAGAGAGGGTCGAACTTGAGGCACACAGGCTAATCCCATGAAAGACGAGGCGGCGGCGGCGGCAGCGGAGAAGGAGGCGACGAAGAGGAGGGGATGGATGGCACACGAAAAAAAAATATATATTAAACTTGTGAGTGAGATCAATACGTGCATTCAACAACAAGCTAATCCTACCTCCCTTCCTTCTCTCCTTCCTTCCCTCTCTCCTTCTTCTTTCCTTGCTACAGTACCCTCTCTTTTCTTTCCTTTCCCCTTATCTCTTTCTTCTTTCCTTCCTTTCCTCTCTCCTTTCTTTTCTTTCCCCATATCTCCTTCTTTCGTTCCTACTCTCTTCTTTCTTTCCTTCCCCCTTTTCTCCTTCCTTTCCTTTCTTTTTTTTAAATTCTCCTTCCCCTTTCTTCCTCCCTAAATTTAGTTTTTCTGTTATCAATTTTACTTTACCCTCCACTTCCTCCTAATCTTCTTCATCCTCATTATTTTCTTTCCCCTCTATATACCTCCCGGCATTCCCTTTCCTCATCTTTATTCCTTTTCCTTTCTCCAGCTCATCATATTCAGGAATAAAGTTAGTCCAGTATATCAAAAGTGTATTGAGCCCTTAAGGTGGTAGGTAATTCTTTTTTTGGTACATTGGAGTGCATTGATTCCTCCAAAGTATGCCAGGAAACAGGACCAGAAGAGCAAAAATAATAGTGTTCTGTTGGTTGGAATAGATTAAAGGATTCAGTTGCTCCAGATTTACCAACACAATTTAAAACCTCCCCCTAATAATCTATCATACCGTCAATAACAGTGAATGAAATACCCGAAGCTTATAATGAAGAATACGGTACCGGTTTATATAACGAACGAACTCATTGGACTCTATATACGCTCCTGATATAGATTTTCTGATACCAACGACATAGAGAACTTTAAAGACCAATGAACGTATATATGGAACAATAAAAATGTATATAATTATGAGAAATTTACAAATATATATTCTATACTGATTATTGTTAAGAAAAAAACCCACCTAAGTTCCGAAAAAGTATGATGATCACAGAAAGAAATACATCTGTACCATACTGACTATTGTGGATAACATTATACATACTTAACTGCATACTTCAAATGAAAAGACAGTATATACCTAATTATTATGTGGGAAAAGATTAAAAACTATATACAAGTGCTACCGACTGTGTGCTACTGACTTACATACATACATGCATACGTAATTATTACACTCCACCCACTCTCAAGCAAGACCTATTTATTACCAGAGTTCAAAGCGACGTAACTCTTGTCTCTGATTGTAAAATAGGAACGAGCACTTTTTTAAGAGATGGAAAAAGCGACAGAGGCGAACTTTTGCCCATGACTGTCACCTGTTCATTCATTTATTTATTCATTTTGATCCCCTCAGGTAAATGAAATATTGCCGTTGACTGTAAATTATGAAGTTATTTTATTTTAGAGGTGGAAAAAGCGAGAGAGTTGAACTATTGCCCACGACTGTTGTTCCATGATCCAGTGTGTGTGTCCGGTTCGATATATATATATATATATTTTTTGTTCCCCCTCAAGTGACTGAAATACTGCGAGGTTTGTCAAAAGGGGAAGGCTGGTGATGAAAGGATACCGGGCTATATTTGACATCCATACGGTCAGGTGATGGTTAAGATAAGACTAACTGGCTGGCTGGCTGGCTCTGTGTCTCTCTGTCTTTGTATGTGTGTTAATTTTTACTGATCTTGGATGTTATAATATACTTTTTGTTTCATCGATACCGCAGCATACTGTAGGTTTTTTTTTATCACACACCCACACCCACAGAGAGAGAGAGAGAGAGAGAGAGAGATAGAGAGAGAGAGAGAGAGAGGCAGGCAATAGGGTAGATAGAAAGCAAGTACCGGTAGTGATGGACAAAAGGGGGAAACGGGGAGATAGAAATAGAAGACACCTACTGGTATATAGAAAGGCAGGCAGGTCAGCAGGACAGGGGAGACTGACTGAGAAGCAGATGAGAGACACAGACAAGCAGGAGAGGAAGTAAATAGGAGGTGGGTAAAAGAAGCAGAAGACAAAATTACGGAGACAAGAGAGAAGCAGGAAGATAGAGAAGCAAGTATAAAGAAAGCGCGAGTGGACGGAGAAAAGAAGAGGTACAGAAGCATGAGTAACTGAGCAACAGAGTGACAGAAAATCATAAAGGAAATATCAGGAGAACGACGGAGAAGAGGAAGAGTGAAAGAGCAGGAAGGAGAAAAGAAAAGAACAGAAGAAAGGCAGAAAGAATCGTCAGGGAGGGAGGTAGCATTGGTAGACAAGAGAGAGAGAGAGAGAGAGAGAGAGAGAGAGAGAGAGAGAGAGAGAGGTCGCTAAGGACGCTAAGGTACACACGGAGAAAAGAGAGGTACAGGAAGAGGGATGAGAGGAATGTGAGGGAGACAGAGAAGAGGAGGAGGAAGACTGGAGGTAGGCAGAGGTATGTACACTAGGCAGGGAGAAAAGAGAGGGAGACAGAGAGACACAGGAAGAGAAAGAGAAACAGGAGGAGGAAGACTGGAGGTATCGGCAGCAGAGGACAAATAGGACCGGTCCGCTCCCCTGCCAGCTTGGCGACCTCGGTATGGGAAATCCATGGCCTGTCCTCCCACAAATGACTTTCCGATATTACATTGGGAACATTAAAATGAGAAATTCGGTTGTCCTCAGCCAGCCTCCTCCACCGGCCTTTAAGTCAGAGGAAAACGAAAGGAGAAAATTAATGTCTGAGTGATGGTGGTGTTGATTGTAGAAAGGTGAGGCGCATTGTGGTGGTGGTAGAAGGTATGATACTGTTGGCGGAGATAAGAAAGGTGTGATGATGGTGGGTGTAGGTGCAAAAATATATTGGGGTTCTTGAGGAGGTAAATAAAACGAGGTGTGGTCATCGGTAGTTGTGGTGGAACAAGAGAATGGTGTATGTGTAGCCTAGTAGTGGTGGCACAAGAGCTGTTGTGTGAATGTAGCCTAGTGGCCAGAAAGAAAGTGGTACAAGCCTGTATGGTCGGGGTGATATGGTGTGGCGTCAGCTGTGGTGTCTGCTGAAAGAGAGGGGAAGTGTCTGCCTGGTGGTTTGTGTGTGTGGTATGATATTCCAATTCTCATGGTAACTCCCTTAGGACATCAGAAATATGACGAATTTAAATGGTCATCCTCACAAAATTTACACTCGTTTTATAATGCTAAAGTAACTCAATTGTCAGTGCTAAATGGTCTAGGATATCCGATAATGTTGGCAGCCCTGGTACCGCAAGGTTTGCACTCCTGGGAGACGGGCGTGAAAAATCCCAGGCCTGAGTCAGTGTGGCCAACTTTTGATAATGAAAGAACTTGGGGGCCGCTAACTTTAATTACTTCTCAGTCATACATTTGCATTTACACGGGCAATTTATCTCCCAAGAGGAAGGAGTTTCTTTGTTTTTCTTCTGCACAAAAGTTGTAAATAACTTGGCATGTTTTTTTTGTTTGTATATTGCCTATAGTCATTAGGTAGGTAGTTCCCTGCAATGAAAGTGCAGTATTGCACATAACTGTATGAGACTGCACTAAGCAGAAAGTCCACAACAAACATTTCTTGGTCCATAAGAAATTACCCTGTTCATTCAAAACAACTAAAGTTTTACCAATAATTATATTCATTCTCAGCAACATTTTCGGTAATATCTTAGGTTTTAGTTCCATTGTGACGTTTTAAACTTTCTCTTTCAAGAGCAATTTATACTCACCTATCCTAGAAATGCGGCCAAATAATATAAATGCAAAATAATATTCTACCCTAACCTACGGTACCTCCAAATGGATAGGCTAATCTTGGTTTAGATCAGCTGACGTGGCATGTAGCTTAAGTACAATATTTTGGTTATATCTTTGGCTTAATTAATGTAAATTCGAGACGGTGCGAGAGTAATTGAGAAAAAGTAAGTAAATAAAGCTATACTATCGGACAAAAACTGGGGAAAATACACTAAAAATTGTATTGGTTATTTTTGGTTGTGTATTGTCCGATGGTAAAGTTAAAACCGAGTAGAATATATAACAAACTTACTTGGTTACAGCCTCGCAAGATTAAAGTGACCTTGTGATATAGCAGAAATTTGGAGGTAAACGAATCTTTCAAATATTGCCACGAAACACAATAACACAGATAGGCTACACACCTATAAGGAAGGACCGTGTTTCGTGGCATAGTCAGCCTAGTAAGTCAGGAGGAATCAGCTGAAGCCTCCATATTCTCATAAAAGTCACGCTACTAATTTCTGCACTTATTTATTTACTCAATTACTAACTTACTTATATTAATCACACTGATGCTGCTCTTACACTGCACTTGGCTAATGTAATTCTGATTGGTAAATTATATGTACCACCATGAAAATGTTGAAAGAAACGGAGAAAGCGTCTCACGAATGCTATAATAATAACAAAGCTCCATTACTGGGATACGTGTCTAAAATATGTAACTGTAAACATGCATTTTTGTTATCTAAATATGTGCTTTGATATATCTAGCATCTTCACTATTTTATTTTATGATCAACGTTATGCTTTTATTTTATTTCTATTTCGAATATGACCATCTTAAAACAGAGGTATTATGTAACAATATAATACCACTATAACTTTATATTTCTTTTTCACAACATTAAAAAATAGGGAAATAATCTGGAGATATATATAGCTAATAAATGTACAAGAAACATCAGATAAAGACATAAGCTATATAAAAGTTTTAGGCAGAAATTTTGTAAACACAAGGTCACGAGTTACTTTACATGTCAGCAGTGCATTATTTCAGTGATTATTACCTTGATTATCTCCCAACATGGCCCCAAACTACTGCTCAGTGGAATAGAATAAAGGACAGTGGTTACGATAAGTGTGGACCAGTAATAATATGAGAAACTTTTGAGTAATATTCGAGTAAAGTTTTGGTGAAGGGAATTAAGGCGTTTTGTGTAAATGTTTCTTTGTTTATTTACACCAATTTTCCTTCTCACACTGGTGTTTTCGGAACGATTTAACCTTTTCTAATTCTGACAAAATACATCACACTAAGATCTGTAAGTTAAGTCTCGAAGTAAGATCTGTAAGTTAAGTTAGGTCTGTGAGTTAGGTCCAGGTTAGGCTCGAAGTCCGGTGTGATCACTACGGTAGTTTAAGTCTATCTCTAATTTCTCCCACACTTGAGTTAATGTTATCATTACTTAAATGAATGTCCGTGTGTAATATTTTCCGTATAACTTCAAAAGCGTCTGAAGTTTAACTGAATCTTGATCCATTATAGCCTTGTGTGTGGGTCCATGGGTTATCACTGGCTCAATTTTCCACAGTCCTCTGGTCAAACTAGGATTATAGGATACCTCTGAGCGTCTATACGTAGATTTTTGTATATAAAAAAGTGAGAACAAGATAATAAGTTGAGAAAATTATTGTGAACACCACTTTCTCAAGCCGCCGGTAGTGTTTTGGGTAACTAAATAGTATATAAATACTTGGCTTGAACAACTGGGAATACTGGCCAAGCAATTAGTAAACAAACAGCTTGGAAGACCGGGAACTTGAGGGAAGCGATGGATGGCCTCCTGCTCTGTGCTTCATCCTTCAGGCTTTGGAGGGCTATCTTCACTTCATCAGGTAAGGTAAGTGGAGTACAATTTCAGGCAACATGTACTGTTGACCTATATAATGTTCTTTTATTGGAGCCACGGCACCCTATGTATCTTAATAATTCGTGTATATATGTTAGTTATTGTGGTAAGTTACTTGTAACTTCATCTTGTGTGAACTGTTATATGCTAGCCAACCTCATATCGTGTTTACATTCAGGATACATTTTGGTATTGATGTATACATATTTACGTATTTATTTATCATAACCTATTTGCTTGCTGGACTAAAAAAAAAAAATGTGTGTTTTGTTATTATTTTATTTCTGCTGGTGAACAAAAAGCTGTCGTGGTGCTGCTCTATTCATGAGTGCACCAATAAAGACCTTCCTTCTCCCTCCCTCTCATGTTGTGCTTTACCTCTTGGCTAGGCTACGATACAGTACCTGGGTTGTATGCAAGAATAAGTTATAAACAAATCATTGACGTAACAGTTGTGATGACTCCTTGTAAACAGTACCGGTACCTAACCTTCGATTTTTCTTGCATTATATTTGTACGGTATGTAAGACAGAAGGAAGGTTGGGTCAGTCTGTGGTGAAAGGTTAAGTTGATGTTTGTGTTGTGGTGTGATGGTGACGATTGGAGTGAAGGTAAAATTGGTAGTGAAAGCTGTGTTGGTCTGTGCTTGTAAGGGTTACTTTGGGGTGTGTGGTTGGTGCTGGTATGATCTAGGTTGAGTTTAAAGCTAGTGGTGTGTGGAGGTATACTGTACTTCAGTGTGTGGGCTGAGTTTTGGAGTGGTGTGTAGTACCGTAGTGATCTGATGTGGGTAAGAACTAATTAATGTTGGGACTGAGTTGGTGTGAAGGTAAGTGCTGATGAGAAGTAATTTGTTGATGTTTGTGAGTGATATAGCCTAAGAGAAATGGATATAGCCCGTATCCTAGACAAATGTTTAACTGGTATTACACCCGCTAGACACGAGGCGAGGTCGAGAGAGGAAGGAAGGCCTATACATATCGCGGTGATGTTTGTTTACTTTCCGATGATGACACGCCTCTGAGCTCCTTCATTCATGCCTGCCTGCGATGCTCCCTTGTTGTTGCCCGCCTGGAGGCCGATGACAGTCTTACTAGCGGCCAGCTGCTCATCGGTAAACTCACGCTTGTTCTCCTCTGCGGGGCGGGGTCCGAGGTAGGGCCCTTGCCACTCGGGGTGCACATACGTCTGTAGGAGGACACGTCGTAGAGATTAGGCTTGAGTTGTAGTGACGAGACGATAGGACAAACAAAGGTTATAAAAAAGAAGTTAGGTTAGATGTTTGAGAACAAAATTGAGTTAACGAGATAAAGAGTAATGTATGGGGTCATGTTGTTGTGCTTAGGTTAGATTTTGGGAGAGAAATGGAGTTAAACGATGTTGAAAATAGTAATTCAGAAAAGTTGGATGGTGAGGATTACAATGATGGAGATAGTTGTTGCAAGAGATGACTGACTCACTGACTGACGTGACATACTGACCTGCCTTCCGAGTGAATGGATCATGTTGCAGACCACAGCCAGGTCCTTCTTCTCGAACAGGTCAGCGGTCTGGAACAGGTCCTGGATGCTGACTCCATATGCTCTGGCTGATGATGAAAAGCTGAAACAAGGGCCAGGTAGTCAGCAGATCATTCCTTGGAGTCAGCTTATTTTCTTTAACAGTTATTACAATCAATTATTTATTTATATATTATTATTATTATTGTTATTATTATTATTATTATTATTATTATTATTATTATTATTATTATTATTAATATGAAGTGGAACTGTGTGTGTGCATATATTTCACAGATTTAAAGGATTATATTGATGTTGTGCATGTTTTCATCCAGCGTGTATATAGTATATCCGTCTATAATTTTGTACACACACACACACACAGGCAAAAATTCGCCCAGCGCTCGACCATATCTATTACAAAAGCGAGCTCCCCGATAATGAATTAGGCTGTAGATAGGCAGGCCACCGCCGGTTCAACCCGACATGTACAGTCACCAACAAAAGTTCCGCCACATTCTCTACTCTGCTCTCACTGGGGTGTGCTGTCGTCTGTATGCAATCGGTATAAAACGTTGTACACCTTAGACATATACCAGCTCTCTACAGCTGGGTGGCAGTTTGTAAATTGTGAGAAATATCTTGTGTGTGTGTGTGTGTGTGTGTGTGTGTGTTTGATCTGAACCTGGTTAAGGGCATGAAGCTTATGTTCAGAATCGGAACATATAAAAGAAGTATCAATTACATAATAACTATAATCACCACAGTGTTTCTTCCTCACCTTGTCTGTCTCTCCTAATCTCCCTCACGTTATCTCCTGCCTCTTGTCACCCTCTTCACAACAACAACAACAACAACAACTACAATTATATGAAAGAACGTAGAGTGCTTGCTTGGTGTGGTAAATTCAACATTGATTTAGTAGGAAAGTATATGGCAGGAAGGTACTGTACTGTATAGGCAACGTGTGTACTGTACAACACGCTAGATAAACCAACCTTTTGCTCCTGGCTGCTCATTTCGTGGTTATCACAATTTATGCCCCACACCTGACCCCATCCAACGTAATCTATAGCCCAGATAACATTCCATTACCTCTGACTGCACCTGTTATCGATGGCAGGAAGCTGAGTCACGGGATAACCCTTATCAACATACAATACGGTACGGTAGCTCGCATGGCGAAATTAATAGCTACCGAAAAAAATGATGTGGGCGCTAGAATATATACTGTTTTTGCCTGAGGTTGATGTAGGTGGGTGGATGACTTTGGTTACCACTAGGCTGGGTTATTTTGTATCGGTATATCACGTGAGGAACTAGATAGAAAGACAGAAATATATATTGATTGAATAGAAACATATGGTACATACATTATAGGCGACACAGAGAGATACTTAAATACCTAGATAGCGTTACAAAGAAGGTTGAAGAAGGAAGAAGAGCTTCAATAATCCTATTTAGCTGACTAGTAGGTTGATGATTTCACACACTTATTAGTCTTGTAGGGAGCTCATCTATCTATACCACACGATCGGCAACAACACCACGGATGTTCTTGCATACGGCCCTTTAAAGTGATACAGGCATGACAAATATTTACAAGAGGAGAGGCGGGTGGAAGGCTGACTGACTGACAAATGAAAGAGGAGAGGCTGGTGGAAGGCTGACTGACTGGCAAATGGAAGAGGAGAGGCGGGTGGAAGGCTGACTGACAAATGGGAGAGGAGAGGCGGGTGGAAGGCTGACTGACTGACAAATGAAAGAGGAAAGACTGACGAACGGCTGACTATATAGCCTAACTGACAAATGGAAGAGGAGAGGAGAGGCGAGGCGGGTAGACGACTCACTCATTCCCTCCCTCACTGACTCACTTGTTTATGTTTTCCATCATCTTGAACTGAATGCTGCCACTGTTGATCTTGGCAATGGCTCCTGGCGACAGCTTGTTCATCAGACGACACAACACCTACACACAGGGATACACTATACTTCATACATTTTTTATATATCATTTATATTTTTAGTACCGGTATATATTTTCTTTCTATTTTACAGGACGGAAATGCAGCGGCTTATTTTATTGTTCTTTTTTTTATTATCATTATTATTATTATTTTTATTTATTTATATATTTACTTATTATTTTGTTATTTATTTATGTATTATTATTTTATTATTATTATTATTATTATCATTATTATTATTTATTTATTTATTTATTTATTTATTTACGGTACCCAGCAAAAATGCAGCAGCCATTTTCTTTAAGTAATAATATGATCTTGGATACACGTGTTATTTACAAATTCCAATATTTTAAAGTTCACATTTGCATGAGTAGAGTACATACATACAATACCTAGTTATATAAATTTTGAGTGGAAATTTAGCAACCCATTTGACAACCTACTGTACTAAATTGTTTCTATACTAAACTGTAAAACTATACTGTACTGAGATCATCTTACATGGTATTTATTATTTTATACTCTACTGTAGTCTATATACCTGTCCATCCTTGAGAATATTGCCGAATTCGTCATTGGGTACAGGTTCTCCCACCACTTGGAAAATCCACTCGAGGGCTTCCTTCTCCATCTGGGGGTCCCTCTTCCCAGCCATCTGAAGGGGGAGAGTAGAGACACGTTAGGTAAGGTTGGGTTAGGTTGGGTTAGGTTAGGTTAGGTTAAATCATGTTATGTTTACACACTCTGGTATATACAACTCAATTCCATCTTTGTATAAACACACACACATATATAAATCCCTACACACCCTCCTCCTTCTCTCCTCCTCACACACACACACACACACACCTAAATCCCCACACACCCTCCTCCTCATCTTCATCTCTCTCTCTCTCTCTCACACCCCTAAATCCACACAAACCCTCCTCCTTCTCACATACACACACCCTCCTCCTCATCTCTCTCTCTCTCTCTCTCTCTCTCTCTCTCTCTCTCACACACATACCTAAATCCCCACACTCCCTCCTATTCTTCCTCCTCCTCCCATCTCTTAGCTACAGACGAGAGATTAAATAATTAAGGATTTACTGCCAGTGATGTTCTTGGGCAATCATCTTGTTTGGGAATTAAGATATTAAGTATAATTTGGTGAGAGGAAATTAGTTATTGGCCCCACGAGGTCATTAACGTAACAGCCAATTGGTTAACAGGCGTGGGGGTCTGGTGTAAGGTGAAGTCAGGTGTGTGTGTGTGTGTGTAAGATAAAGTCAGGTGTGTGTGTGTAAGGTAAAGTCAGGTGTGTGTGTGTGTCTGTGTGTGTGTAAGATAAAGTCAGGTGTGTGTGTGTAAGGTAAAGTCAGGTGTGTGTGTGTGTAAGGTAAAGTCAGGTGTGTGTGTGTAAGGTAAAGTCAGGTGTGTGTGTGTACGTAAGGTCAAGTCAGGTGTGTGTGTGTGTGTCTGTGTGTAAGATAAAGTCAGGTGTGTGTGTGTAAGGTAAAGTCAGGTGTATATGTTTGTGTGTGTGTTGTAAGGTAAAGTCAGGTGTGTGTGTGTAAGGTAAAGTCAGGTGTGTGTGTGTGTGTGTACGTAAGGTTACTAAAGTCAGTTGTTTGTGTGTGTAAGGTGAAGTCAGGTGTGTGTGTGTGTGTCTGTGTGTGTGTAAGGTAAAGTCAGGTGTACCGGTGTGTGTTTGTGTGTACGTAAGGTGAAGTCAGATGTGTGTGTGTGTACGTAAGGTCGAGTCAGGTGTGTGTGTAAGATAAAGTCAGGTATGTGTGTGTACGTAAGGTAAAGTCAGGTGTGTGTGTGTACTTAAGGTCAAGTCAGGTGTGTAAGTAAAATAAGTAAGTTGATAATTCTTTGTATGAAGTCATGTGTTTGTGTGGGTGAGTTTACGTAGATGGCGTGTGTGTGTATGTGTGTATTTTTTTTTTTTTTTTATGACGTAGATGAAGGTGTGTGTGTGTGTCTGTGTGTGATGGAATTTAATGTGATAATAAAATTTTAATACAGTAATTATTTACACACACACACACACCACCATCTACGACTTAAAAAAAAAAAAAAAAAAAAACGCACACACACACACATCACTTTCATATATGTTTCTTAATCTTGCATTGATTTTCTCGCCACTTTGTTTCCCGCCCTTATTTTCCCGCCATTTTTTCCCGCCCTTATTTTCCCGCCACTTTATTTCCCGCCAATTTTTTTCCCGCCACCATCCTACCCTGTGTGATGTTCATGATTATTTGATCTTTGTCAGGCCTGATGGATTTGGTAAGGTAAACAAAAAAAATGTGTATAGTTTTAGGCTCGTGAGGTTGTTTTTGTTGATGGAAATACACAGTGGGTTTGTTGATTAGCAGAGAGAGAGAGAGAGAGAGAGAGAGAGAGAGAGAGAGAGAGTGTGTGTGTGTGTGTGTGTTTGTGAGAGAGAGGGAATGTGTGTGAGAGTGTGTGTGTGAGTGAGAGAGTGTATGTGTGAGAGAGAGTGTGTGTGTGTGTGAGAGAGAGAGAGAGAGTGTGTGTGTGTGTGTATGTGTGTGTGTTAGAGTGTGTGTGTGTGTGTGTGTAGGAGGAGGAAGCAGCGACAGGTGTTATGTAAAGGCACCCAATGTCAAAACTTCCGCCACAAGGGTAGCTTTGGCACTGGCACTGGCTCTCTTTCTCTCTCTCTCTCACACACACACACACACACAGACACACACACACACACACACACACACACACACACACACACACACACTCTCTCTCTCTCTCTCTATCTATCTATCTCTATCTCTACCTCTACCTCACTCTCAATACACCAAAACATACCGCCGTACTACCCCCTTAATAAAAAAATAAAAAACATCAGAAGACACAGACAGCCACAGTTTGACCAGAGAACGAAGGAATGATGTACTCTCGTGCTATCTATTAATTTCACACACACACACCTATGGAGGAGACGGAGGTGGAGGAAGGTATTATAGGGGGAAGGAGGAAGCAAGATATAGGGGGAAGGAGGAAGCAAGATGTAGGGGGAAGGAGGAAGGTGTAATAGGGGGAAGGAGAGGGAAGGAAGTCGTCTTGTACTCTGATAATTGGCTGGTGTAAATCTTCCCTCCTTTTTATCGTATACGTGTGGTTGGTTGGTTGGTTGGTTGGTCTTTGATGTATATTTCTCTCGGTCTAATTTCATTTGTTTTCCCGCCAATTTATCGTTCGTTTCGTGTTGTTTTCCCTTCGTTTTCATTTGTTATTTTACCATTTTTCGTTCGTTTCGTGTTGTTTTCCCTCTGTTTTCATTTGTTATCTACTATTTTTTCGTTCGTTTCGTGTTGTTTTCCCTCCGTTTTCATTTTGTTTTCATTTGTTTTCCCGCCAATTTTTCGTTCGTTTCGTGTTGTACATCCACGTTTTTATTTGTTTTAATTGGTTTTCCCGCCTATTTTCGTTCGTTTCGTGTTGTTTTCTTCCTTTTTGTATTTTGTTTTCATTAGTTTTCCCGCCAATTTTCGTTCGCCTTCGTGTTGTATCTCCACATTTTTATTTTTATTTCCATTCGTTTCGTTCGCTCCGTGTTGTTACTTTATTTTCGTGTAGGCTACAGAGAGGGACCTTGATCTTGAGTGTGTGTGTGTGTGTGTGTGTGTGTGTGTGTGTGTGTGTGTGTGTGTGTGTTGTTGCTATTTTATGTTCGGTATATTTATCACTTCGCTTTTTTTTGTTTTCTTGTGTTTTCCCGCCACTTCTGTTCGCGCTATTTTATTGGATTCCCGCGGCTCTTTCATCCTCTTCGTTTTATTTTCTCATCTCTCTCCTCCTCCTTCTTCTTCTTCTTCTTCCCCTTCTCCTCCTCCTCCTCCTTCTCCTCCATCCCCTCCTCTTTCTTCATCTTCTTCACATTCTCCATTTCCTTTTTCCCCTTCCCCTCCCTCTCCTCCTTCTCCCTCTCCTCCTCCTCCTCCTCCTCCTCCTCCTCCTCCTCCTCCTCCTCCTGCCTCCTCCTCCTCCTCCTCCTCCTCTCCTCCTCCTCCTCCTCCTCCTCCTCCTCCTCCTCCTCCTCCTCCTCCTCCTCCTCCTCCTCCTCCTCCTCCTCCTCCTCAGACACCCGGAAGGAAGAAAAGAAGGAAGGAAGGCGCTGTAGCCGCATGTGTCAATCAGTCCCCGGGGTTTATTTTCGAGCTAATCTCAACTCAAGCCAAGAGCAAGAGGCGCGACCCGTTATATTTTAGTGCTTGGGAAATTATGAGTTCTCTCTCTCTCTCTCTCTCTCTCTCTCTCTCTCTCTCTCTCTCTCTCTCTCTCCGTTCCCACCCACCTCTACTCTCCATCCTGGCTGGCTCCCTCTCTTCTTCCTCTCCTCGCCTCTCTCTTCCCACCTTTACTCCCACCCTTCCCAACTACACCGTCCCACTTAATTCTCTTCTTCCCATAACTCTCTCTCTCTCTCTCTCTCTCTCTCTCTCTCTCTCTCTCTCTCTCTCTCTCTCTCTCTCTCTCTCTCTCTCTCTCTCTCTCTCCAAGTTACACAAGAGTAGAGCAATCAGCGTCCAAACAAGAAGGAGTTACAAGTGACAAATATACATATGAAAGATGTAGGGTAAAAAAAGGGATCCTAAAAACACCCCCTTCCCTCCCACCACTACCTCTTCTATGGGAGGGGTGGTGGTGGTGGTGGTGGTAGGGGTGGAGGTGGTGGTGGTGGTGAAAGATATGTTTTAGAGGTGATGGTGATGGTGGTGGTAGTGGTGGTGAGAGGTGATGGTGGTAGTGGTAGTGGTGGTGGTAGGGGGTGTTAGTAATGGTGGTGAGAGACATATTTTAGAGATGGTGGTAATGGTGGTGGTGGTGGTGGTGGTAGGGGATGTTATGGTTATGGTGAGAAAAAATGTTTTAGAGAAGCCAGGGGTGGTGGTAGCAGTAATGGTAGTAATGGTAGTGAGAGAGAAGTATTAAAAAAGGGAGTGGTGATGGGGTGGTGGTAAGGGTTGGTATAGGGGGTGTATTTAGATAAGTCATTGGTGGTAGTTATGGTAGTGAGAGAAAAGTATTAACAAAAGGGAGTGGTGATGGTGATGTTGTTGGTAGTGATGGTGGTGGTGGTAGTGGTGGTGGTGATGGTGGTGGTGATGGT
>JAWZYT010001253.1:452500-459923 GCA_034508575.1 Petrolisthes manimaculis | reverse complement strand
CCCTTGGCAATCATGGGTGATTTGCTCTCCAAACTAATATTGGCCTCTATAAATTGTCTTTATTTATATATTCTGACGTGGAAAGCAATTTAACGATATTTTATTTGATATATAAAATGATCAGTATTTTATTTCTTGTAACCAGCATGATGATAGACTACAACAGGGAACTATAATATTCATATGAAAAGTTCCGTAATAAGAACTTGTTGTGGTTATGATGCATATTACCCGGCGTCCAGTTCAACCCTTCAAGGTGATCCTGGTTGAAGACTGGAGGGCAGGGCGGGGAAGCCACGAAGTATAATGGGAGCGGTGGGAAGCAACGCAACAAGGTCGAATCATCCTGTGTGTGTGAGTGTGTGTGTGTGTTGTTGAGTCCACCAAATCCTGATCAAGGCGGTGGTGGTGGTGAGAAGAGCATACAGAGTCCATCAGGTCACTGCCCTCGTCTGCAGGTGGGGGTCAGACCTCTCGTATATCTCGTTCACCTTCCTCGACACGACTCTATACCATCCAGGCAGCCTTCTCACCCGAACCTGTATGCTAACCTTATCACCTCAGCCACTCTTCTTCGTGTTTATTTCCACAAGCCGCTCCACTCTGCACTTCTTTCCCACTATTCTTGTTTCCAGTTCAACAATTTATCCTTTACTATATATCTTTGCCACCTTGTATACCGTCTTAGACCATCCCTACTCATGTTCTTCTCGTCCATTTAGTTTTCTTTTACTCCAGACCCAGCGAGATCATTTATGGACCCAGTGAACGTGTATGGAAATTAGAGGCTGCTGATTCCTCCTGACTATGCCACGAAACAAACCCCTTCCATATAGGTGGTGTTTCATAGCAATATTTGAACGACTCGCTAACCTCCAATTTTCTGACTACATCACGGGGTCCCTTATTAAGTTACAATCCTTCCCATCTCCACGAACGACACAGTCACTTTTTATTTAATCCCGTCTTCCATATCGAACCAACCAGTCCTCACTCCCTATACTGTCCCTCCCACAACAACAACAACAACAACAACACTATAACAACAACCACAACACTATACTGTATACCTTGCTGTCCTGACCAACAACAAACACATGCACTTCTTATCACCGTGATGTGACTTTTCCTTCTCGTGTGTTATCTCCACGAGCAACTCACTCACTCTCACTCTCTGACTCTCTGTCCCTTTTCCAGTTCTCTTTTCTTTACATTAAATTGGTCTAGGTCTAGGTACTCGTCACTTTCAAACCTCAAGTTGTTTATAATCTTACCTTGAGATACAATAAAATCATTTGGCTATATTTTCCATTGTCAATTCTTCTTTCCCACTAAATATTTTATCTATACGTGTTTGTACATACATTATATACATTAAATCCATTCGAACCAGTCTTCCAGGACCAGTATTCAACTCTACCCGTTCTCAGGGCTCGATTTCCTCAGGGTGTGTATCTCCAGCAATAATAATATATGGGACGTGGAAGCTGCAATCCTTCTCATTCTATTTTATTATTACCTGCCATCAGCCTGAATCATTTCCACTCCTTCACAAGCACCGAGAAAGATGTGTGTGTGTGTGTGTGTGTGTGTGTGTGTGTGTGTGTGTGTGTGTGTGTGTGTGTGTGTGTGTGTGTGAGGGGCTTTCCGTCTCATGTGTGACTGTCTGCATATATAATCTCCCTTTCGAATCAGGCATTACTATTTTTTCTCGTATTAGCCATTTCCCCTGATAGTCAGAAACTTCACAAGGCTACATCGTTTCACAGAGAAGATCTTCGTGGTGGCTTGTAAACTTAATTAATGAATGCAACGAGTTAATATCTTTCACTTAATCATGTATAGTACAGTCGTTTCAACACAAACTTTTCATATATCCGAATTCTGTGTGACGATCCTGTGAGTGATACTATATCATATTATTACATTCATATTATTACATTATTACATAGCATCATATTATTACCAGCTATGATTAACTTGCAGAACATACTGAAATAATACAAACAACTATTATACAGATACAGAAACAGGCAGGAAGCACAGGCTCTGTTTTCACACTAAATATAAATTAATCTTTTATATTTACAGCACATTTAGAACTCACATATACAACTCATTCCCCTGATCGTACAGTGGCGGTAAAACAAGAAACAGACACCCTTCAAACCCATTAGCGTTTTATTACGTCTGCCTAAATTAACACCGGGGAACTTAGGGGAAAAAAACAACCCTCCCCATTAGCAGATTCTGTATACGGACCTTTATAGTGATTATTACGTAACCTTTAGTTCTGTATCCATCCACCAGGGGACATTTACACTCCCAGACTCGTTATATAGGATAGTGACAATTAAGGGGAGGATACACTTTAGATACATTGGAGTCCCTTGAATCCTCCAAAGTATGCCATGAAACAGTACCAAGTTAACAAATATAATAGTGGTCTGTTGCCTGAAGTAGTCTGGAGGAACCATTAAGTCCTGATTTACCAACACTGTGACCGTGTATGAGAACTGGTGGTGGCTTCTGATTCCTCCTGACTATGCCATGAAACAAGCTCCTTCAATGTCGGGGGTGTTTCGTGGCAATGTTTGAAGGACTCACTAACCTACAATTTTCTGACTACACCACATGACACGAATAAAAAAAAAAGAGAGAGAGAGAGAGAGAGAGAGAGAGAGAGAGAGAGAGAGAGAGAGAGAGAGAGAGAGAGAGAGAGCAGAGGAAAATAATTGAGAGTAAGAGTGTAAGAGGAAAGGAGTGTGTGTGTGTGTGTGTGTGTGTGTGTGTGTGTGTGTGTGTGTGTGTGTGTGTGTGTGTGTGTATTTTTTTTATTTATTATTTTTTTTTTTTGCCTGGAATCGAAATCTAGAATCTGATGTTATGATCACAGGGACAAGATGAAACCACAAAGCCAACAACATTATCTGACATATCTTGGCTGCCGGGTACCTACACAACATTCAACACATGGCAAATAATAATAATAATAATAATAATAATAATAATAATAATAATAATAATAATAATAATAATAATAATAATAATAATAATAATAATAATAATAATAATAATAATAATAATAATAATAATAATAATAATAATAATAATAATAATAATAATAATAATAATAATAATAATAATTAATAATAATAATAATAATAATAATAATAATAATAATAATAATAATAATAATAATAATAATAATAATAATAATAATTTAAACCTAATTTAAAGTCTAATTTAAGTATAATTTTGGTGTATATGATTTTTCTGACATTAAATTCTCTTAATATAAATCGGTTAATATCATACCTCGACTCTTGTCCTAACACATACATACATACATACATACATAGATACATACATACATACAAACATACATACCTGCTGCCTCTCACATCAAGTAAAAAAAAAGCTCTCATGGCGTACAAATCCGGCCAGTGTGTTCTTAATTAAGTCAGAAAATTGGAGGTAAATGAGTCCTTCAAATATTGCCACGAAACTCCACCTATATAGAATCAGAATCAGAATCAGAATCAGAATCAGAATCAGAATGCTTTATTCCATTAGTGTACAATGGCTTTTCTCTTATTCATTAAAATATTATATACATAGTGTGACATAGTATTATAAAATATACATAGTTCATAATTGATATTTTATGCTAGATCTTATTTACTAGACCTTAATATTAAGGGTTTTTATTTGATACATATGTATAGTTAACATTCACTAAAATAGTCTTAAATTATACATTTTATGATGAGTGTTGGGATGGAACATGGAGCAGGATGGGGAGGGAAGGTGTGAAACTGGTCAGGTCACAACCTACCAGTGTAGTGCTATATAGGAGAGTGAGCTCAAGTGTTAAGGATTAGCAGAGTGGAGAAGCCAAGGTATGATATGTTGATGAGAGAGAGAGAGAGAGAGAGAGAGAGAGAGAGAGAGAGAGAGAGAGAGATGGGAGGAAGACGTGTGGAGAGAGAGAGGGGAGGAAGACGTGTGGAGAGAGAGATGGGAGGAAGACGTGTGGAGGGAGAGAGAGAGGAGAAAATAAAAGAAGGGGGGTAGCTATAAGGGGAGCGTGTACTGAGGTCAGAGGTCTATAAGCTCTGTGTTGAGGTGTGTGTGTGTGAGTGTGTTTGTGAAAAAGAGCGTGGGAGGAAGACGTGTGGAGTGAGAGAGAGAGAGATGGAAGGAAGACGTGTGGGGAGAGAGAGAGAGAGAGAGAGAGAGAGAGAGAGAGAGAGAGAGAGAGAGAGAGAGAGAGAGAGAGGGAAGGAGCTTGTTTCGTGGCATAGTCTGGAGGAATCAGAAGCCTCCAATTTTATTTTCATGCACGATCACAGGGTCCTTAATTAAAGCCATTGGTTCGTACACACACACACACACACACACACACACACACACACACACACACACACACACACACACACACACACACACACTAACACACACACACACACACACACATACACACACACACACAATACGGAGGGAACTGACCACATAAATCACACACACACACACACACACACACTAACACACACACACACACACACACATACACACACACAATACGGAGGGAACTGACCACATAAATCACACACACACACACACACACACACACACACGTAATAAACCAACCATTTCTAGTTCACATTCCGTCATAACCAGTTTTAACATACATATCTTTACTGCCCTTTTGGCTACAAATTTCCCTCCTTGTTCATTTTTATTTCAACTATATATTTATTAAGGAGGTGCGGGAATAGGGGGACAATCTTGGGGGGGGGGGGGGTTAGGTTAATGCAGGGGGGGTTTTGGGGGGTGCGGGAGTGGTGGGACAGGCTTGCGGGGGATTAGGGGGGTGCGGGAATAGGGGACAGGCTTTCTACCCCTCCCCAAGCCTGTCCCCCTATTCCCGCACCCAGCCAGCACCCCTCCCCAAGCCTGCCCCCTACTCCCGCACCCCCTTTAAAGGTCTCTGTGCTGGCTCTCATCTCATTCCTACACTATTTGTTAGGCTCACTTACTACCAGTCGAGTGTTGGCAAGTAAGGTAAGGTAAGGTAAGGTAGGCTGGGTGGGCAAGGAGCTTCAGGGGAGATTTTGCATATTTCCCATCTCTCTCTCTCTCTCTCTCTCTCTCTCTCTCTCTCTCTCTCTCTCTCTCTCTCTCTCTCTCTCTCTCTCTAAGGTAGGCTGGGTGGGCAAGAAGCTTCAGGGGAGATTTCTCATTACTTATTTCTCTCTCTCTCTCTCTCTCTCTCTCTCCTCTCTCTCTCTCTCTCTCTCTCTCTCTCTCTCTCTCCTCTCTCTCTCTCTCTCTCTCTCTCTCTCTCTCTCTCTCTCTCTCTCTCTCTCTCTCTACCACTACCACTAACACCATCACCACCACTACCACCACTCCCATCACCACATCCATCCTGATAAACCCGACTCCTTCCTATATATAACCTTCACCAAATAAGTGTATGGGGTGTGTCTTCTGAGTGAGGGGAGGAGTTTGAGGGGAGTGGGGGGAATGCAGATACAAAGGAAATACAAAGGAATACAAAGGAAATACAAAGGAATACAAAGGACACTCAAACAGCAACAAACCTACTGCCATCCTTTCGAGGCTGCTTGATATTGCTATTCTATCTAACCTACAAGAATGAGGGAAAGTATAGCAAAGGAGAGAGAGAGAGAGAGAGAGAGAGAGAGAGAGAGAGAGAGAGAGAGAGAGAGAGAGAGAGAGAGAGAAGAGGGGAAGGAGACCCGTGGTGGTGTAAGGCTGATCAAAACAGGTTCTGTTTCTTTCACAGCAGGTGGGAGTGGAGGAGGAAAGGAGGAAGGAAAGAAGGAGGAAAGATGGAAGAAGAAGAAAGAAAGAGAGAGAGAGAGAGAGAGAGAGAGAGAGAGAGAGAGAGAGAGAGAGAGAGAGAGAGAGAGAGAGAGAGAGAGAGAGAAAGAGAGAACACACACGAGCATCAATGGAGTGTACACATTCTTCATGGGACAAGTCTTACCAATCTAAAACAAGTCTATGTACACAGTTGGCAGCTGAAGTCATGTCGCCTTACCTGCTTCACTGAGACCCGCAGTGTTCACGGACTCGATAAATACACACGTTTTTTACACATAATAATCTCGAGTCTATGAACATCGCGTGCCTCGGTGAAGCAAGTGAGGCGACAGGAGTTTTTTTTTTTTTTTGGCGCTGACTGTACTGTACGAATCCCGAGCGAAGAACCTGCCTGAATTTTATTGCAGTTATTACAGAGAAGGATATTATGCCTTGATAACTTTGACCTTCACGTCTAAACTAAACTTGACTTCTGAATCATTTTGATGACTCCTGACCAGTTTAATAGGAAGGGGGGGGGGAGGGGTAAAATTGGAAGGCTACTGATTCCTTCTTTAATTAATATGCCAAGGAAATATGGCCAGATAAAAAAACAAAAAAACAATATGGTGTGTGTCCTGTTGCTTGGAATGGTCTGGAGGAATCATGAGTTGCTCCAGATCACCACTATATAGACTAGACCCCCTTCATTAAGCTCACTGCAAGTAGGAATCATCGAGGTGGAATCTTGGTAATAATTATAGATCAAGGAGTTGTATTTTATCAAGAGGGAGTGCAACCATGAAATCCCTCCACACGCAAGGATGAGAAACTATATCTCATCCTTTCTATGATCGGGGTTGTAGGAGGTTTGTTGGGTGGGATGATCGGGGTTTGTAGGAGGTGTGTTGGGTGGGATGATCGGGGTTTGTAGGAGGTGTGTTGGGTGGGATGATAAGGGGTTTGTAGGAGGTGTGTTGGGTGGGATGATCGGGGTTGTAGGAGGTTTGTTGGGTGGGATGATAAGGGGGTTGTAGGAGGTGTGTTGGGTGGGATGATAAGGGGGTTGTAGGAGGTGTGTTGGGTGGGATGATCGGGGTTTGGAAGTGTTTATATATATATAGTTCATGTCAAGGTTATACTTACTTTTTTACTTTCAATGCCCCTTGGTACAAGAGTGTATAAAGAGTATAATAATTTATATAGTTCGTGTCAAGGTATACTTACATTTTTTACTTTCACTGCCCCTCTTGGAACAAAAGTGAATAAGTTATAGTTCGTGTGAAGGGCATTATTGTTAAAAACCTGCAGTGACAAATTAGACAGAACACCATAATGAATGTCCCACTGGAAAATTCTTAAAAAAAAAAAAAAAAAAAAAAAAGTGACAGAAAACAGGTTGATATAAATTAACTCCTGACAGAAGAGTAATGTGAACCTCTGTGTACAGTCGGCGGCAAAAGTCATCGTGTCGCCACTACTGCCAAGTCACGAAGTAAAGTACGGAATTATAAGCTTCGTAAATTGGAGAATCAGAAATGTTTGCTCATTTTTTTCCCCACTTGATATTGTGATACTGTTTGTGTGT
>JAWZYT010001253.1:387500-450000 GCA_034508575.1 Petrolisthes manimaculis | reverse complement strand
ATAACAAGTGAAAGAGAACATAAGAACATAAGAATTTAGGTCCAGATCTTGGCAGCTCCTAATTCAGACCCATCCTTTTCAGTCCTATTATCTGTCCAACCTATTTTCAAACCTATTCAGTGTTTTTTGCATTTACTACCTCCCTTGAGAGTTTGTTTCACTCGTTCGTCCATTACTCTATTCCCAAACCAGCGTTTTCCTATTTAGTGACTAAAACGACATTTCTCTATTTTGAATCAATTTGAGCCTGTTCCATATTGGCTACTTTCTTGCTTAAATTAATTTATCTATGTTAAACCCTCTCATCCGTGGAAGTGGTGGTAAAGGTGATGGTGATGAGGGAGGTATTGTTGTTATAAAGGAAAGAGGAGGTCCTGGCTGATAACTGGAATATAACTGATGAAGTTCAGGATGGGAAGGTGACGATATTGGAGAGGTGGTACTGATATTATATGAGGAAATATTATATCCTGGTTGATTCCTGCGTGTGATATATTGGTGTTCAAGGTGGGGGGATGAGGATGTTGTGAGGTGGTGATGATAATTATCGGGGGTGTTGGGGGTTTGTACGTGGTCAGCGGGAAAAAAAGAGAACTGTAACTCGCTATTAGAAGGACCACACCCTAGTGATGGGATTTACGGCTCCCATGAGTGAGCCGGCTCTTATGGCTCTTTTCAGATTAGAGAGCCGGCTCTTAAATGGCTCTTTCGGCTCCCAAACGGCTCTCTACATAGAAATGCAGTGATTATAAAATATGGCGATTATTACAGTGTATACCAATAGGCTATATCACATTTCATGAGTAAAGGCTAATTACCTAATGTACATAGCTCATTATATTCCTGTTCAAAAACTGAAACTCAAACAAGAAACAAAGTTTTTATTTATGAAGAAAAATAGAAAAGAAAATGGACAGTAGCTTCTCATCCCAAAGGGAAACTGAAGTGTTTTTATTTTTAGCAATGAATGCTCTACCCATTAGAATACATAAAAAACAATGGAATTAAATATGAGTCCTCACTGTGTAGGAAAAATAGCCTGATACACGTACATTTATTTCAAATTGTCAAAATTCACAGAGAGCCAAAAGAGCCATTTGGCTCTTAAGCGAGAGCCGGCTCTTATCGTTCACTGCAAAGAGCCGGCTCTTTGAACCAGATCGTTCACGAACGACCCATCACTACGCACACCCCAAATTTTATGCTGGAGACGACCCCCTTCCCTCTGTCCCCTGTGTGTGTGTGTGTGTATGTGTGTGTGTGTGAGTGTGTGTGTGTGTGAGTGTGTGTGTGTGTGTGTGTCTAGTTGGTACAGTCAGGGCCAAAAGTCGTGCATCGGGTGAATGAAAGTGAATCGTGAGAGTGAATATTATGAACCAATATTTACAGAGATCAACAATTGTAGCTTTGCATCATTTTATCGAGACCGTCTGAATGTAAGGTGTTACAGGACAAAAATTGACCCCCACTGTACCAACCCTCCTGTCTCACCATTACCATTACAAGTGTATAGTAGGCCAAGGAGGTTTAAATAATACAAGTAGGCGAGATCAGACACTCCCTTTGACTCTGTTGTTATCATCAGTCTTGTCCAATGAGTGTCCTCGTTAATTTCCCCAACCCCCTAACCCCCCAAGCCTATCCCCCTACTCCTGCACCCCCCAAAACACCCCCAAGCCTGTCCCCCTACTCCCACACCCCTATAATTGAATCTCACCTAACTTCAACACGCAGGTAACCATTTCATTAGAATTCATTAACATAACAATTATTACCGGTTGATTCACACATCATTTGTATTCAGTCAGTAGCAGAATTCATTTGTATAATTATAATCTAACTTGTATTGAATTAGGACTGACGGCTCATTTTGAACTAGTGAGTGGGTGGGCTGAATTTATTAAAGGACCCTGTGATCGTGTTTGAAATTGGAGGCTTCTGATTCCTCCTAAACATGCCACGAAACAAACTCCTTCCATATAGTTGGTGTTTCGTGGCCATATTTGAAGGACTCGTTTATCTCGTTATAGTGTGTCTATGGAGTCATCGATCGTACTGGCTACCACCATGCTCTCTCTCTCTCTCTCTCTCTCTCTCTCTCTCTCTCTCTCTCCAGAACTCATTGGATGCCATTTCAGTTTATATATATATTTATTTATTTATTATTCACACACTTATTTATTTATTGCAAGTCCACAGTCCATGAAAGGATTGACATGATTTATGGGTTTTTTAATTAAGCCCGCGAAGCCCCTCCCGTTCCAGCCTGCCATCCTTCCCTGTTACCCCTTCCTCCCTTCCTCCCATTTATTTATCTCCTCTCCCTGCCTCCCATTTCTGCTCTTCCCTCTCCTTGCCTCCCATTTCTGCTCTTCCCTCTCCTTGCCTCCCATTTCTTCTCTTCCCTCTCCCTGCCTCCCATTTCTTCTCTTCCCTCTCCTTGCCTCCCATTTCTTCTCTTCCCTCTCCCTGCCTCCCATTTCTTCTCTTCCCTCTCCCTGCCTCCCATTTCTGCTCTTCCCTCTCCCTGCCTCCCATTTCTTCTCTTCCCTCTCCCTGCCTCCCATTTCTGCTCTTCCCTCTCCCTGCCTCCCATTTCTTCTCTTCCCTCTCCCTGCCTCCCATTTCTGCTCTTCCCTCTCCTTGCCTCCCATTTCTGCTCTTCCCTCTCCTTGCCTCCCATTTCTTCTCTTCCCTCTCCCTGCCTCCCATTTCTTCTCTTCCCTCTCCTTGCCTCCCATTTCTTCTTTTCCCTCTCCCTGCCTCCCATTTCTTCTCTCCTCCCTCCTTACTACCATATCTCTCCCTCCCTTCCATTCCTCCTCCCTGCATCTCATTTTTCTTGCCTCTTCCCTCCCTTTCATTCCTCCTCTCTGCCCCTCATTTCTCTTGCTTCTTCCCTCCCTTTCATTTCTGTTCCCTCCCTTCCATTTCTCCTCCCTGCATCTTTTTTTTTTTTGCCTCTTCCCTCCCTTCAATTCCTCCTCCTCTCTGCCTCTCAGTTTTCTTGCCTCTTCCCTCCTCTTCACCATCATATCCCTCCCTGTACTCGTGGTGACCTGAAGACATGTACACCTTGAGGGCAACAGTGAAAAAGTGTCTTGTTGCGTCATGAAAAAAAAAAAAAAAATTAAAGGTGATAATCTACAATTCTACACTCTCATCTTTCCTGACATCCTCGACTCTCTCTCTCTCTCTCTCTCTCTCTCTCTCTCTCCATTTCTCCTTTTTCTTTTCTGTCTCTCTCTTTCATAATTTGTTGGTACATACGTCTGTTGGTCTGACTGCATCTCTCTCTCTCTCTCTCTATCTTACCTAATCCTTGCCTCATTTCCCCGAATATCACACACACACACACACAGTATAGCATATTATAACTTACAACCCCCTTCCCCTCAAATGGTTCTTTCTATATAGCACAGTTGGTTTGAAGAAGACAGACATTCTCATCGCACTGTTTATATATATTAAGGTGTCTCTCACTTGTCTCCTCCTCCTCCTTCTCCCCCCTAAGGTATTTTAACATGGGGGACTGAGATCCTTAAATATGTATATGATAATGAAGTGGTTCTCTCCTTGGTAGCCTACACATGTTTTACGACCTCCCTGTCTCCACTACCAGGCCACCGATGGAAGAGAGGGACGGGTTTACTGTACTTGAAGGGGACGTTTGTGTGTGTGTGTGTGTGTGTGTGTTTAGTTTATTGTATGCTAATGTGTGTGTGTGTGTGTGCGTGTGTATGTGCTTAGTTTATAGTATGCTAATGTGTGCGTGTGTGTGTTTATTTTATAGTGTGTGTGTGTGTTTTGTTTATACACACGAAGGAAGGTGTTAACGACATCGTAAATCACTCTGCTCTTTGCCATCTTATTTAATGATCATATTCCTGCGGGCACGTCTTAATTCATGACACAGTTCACTAATATCACAGGCCAACAGTAGGTTAATTAAGGAGAGATTATATTGTTGGTGAATTGGAAGAACTCTAATTCTTCTTAACTAGGCCACGAAACATATGCGCTATTTTTTTTTTTTATAGTAGTACCACTGAGGGCGTCTGTATTCTGGCCTAGTTAGAAAGAATCAGTAGCCTTCCAATTCACTAACAGAAAAATCTCCCTTGATAAAAGACAATAGTGACTGTAATCTTGTTTCTTGTGGAGTATAAAGGATTGTAATGACTAATATGATTATTCTCTTGTACCATTACAGGTGTGGGTGGTAGAATCATGGCGGCTCCCTCCACCATCACCCATCACTATCATCCTTTCCTGTTGCTGTTGTTGTTACTTCCCTCCTGCCTCGCTTTCCCGCCATACACAGGTAGGCTCTAACTCACACACACGAACTTAAGGACTGTCTCTCATCCTGTCCTTTATTCCTAAGTGACAACATGACTACATTGATCGTGTTCATAAGGAATATAACGAGTATACTTTAAAATGTTCATACTCACTTGTAGGATAGAGCAGGATAGAACATCTGTTTTCCATCATGTCTGACTCGTAGGACTGACTTAACAATAATTCATGACTGGCTCACGAGGAATGATAAAACCTTCTTCCCACAAATAGCATAATAATAAGAACTCAGAATTCATGTCTGAAATATACGACCATCAGTCATATTCGAGCATTTCAACGAACTCATCGTAAATTGTGTAATTATACATCAATGGATCAAGCCACAAGAATGGCTTATTGCATTTCACTGCTAACAATGTTGTAATTCATTATCATACAGTTCTTTGTTATGTGTTTAACTATTTGTTGTAAGTTTTGTAATAGAATGATGAGATGATAATGCACAACTTGACCTAAACCTAAACACTAAAAAATAATTATTTTCTCACAGTGTACGGATCTACCAAACATCACTTGAATGAGAAGGTATTGAAGGGTCGCGGAGATGGGGGAGTGGACCCCTTCTGTGGTGCACCTGATGGACTGTTTCCCCACGAATGGAACTGTATATTATTCTTCTCCTGTTCCAATGGACGAGGATGTTTAAGAACGTGTCCGGCTGGCACTGTCTTCCATCGTGTCCTCAAAGTGTGTGTGTGGCCCCATCAAAGCACCTGCAGCCCACGTTAGTATTCTATTTCTTTCTACAATACGAGGATGTGTTTCTTCCCTGCCTCTACACACCACCGGCACAAGTTTAGCTTAATGATACGGACACACACAAAATATATATATACCCTTTTTAAAAAGTGATGCCAATATATAAGTTATAAGTGAAAAAAAAAACCTGTTCACAAAAATGACAATTATAATTATTTCCATGTTATACGTGAAGGAGGCCGTTGTATAATATTTCTTATCAGAGCAACTCTTTTGTTCCCAGGCAAAGGTCCGCTCCCGTCACACTGGCCGCCCCTCGACAAATGTGATAAGGGGGGCTCAGGAGAGTCGGGAGCTACTGGGGGTTCAGGAGAGTCGGGAACTACTGGGGGTTCAGGAGAGTCGGGAACTACGGGGGGTTCAGGAGAGTCGGGAACTCCACCTGTCTCCGTGCCATCTCCTCCACGACCACCTGTTCTACCCATCAACCCTACGACACCCCCACCTACACAGCCTCCCACTAGACCACCCTATCCCATCATAATACGTCCCAAACCGACCACACCAGCACCCATCAACCCAATCACACCCTACCCTTGTCTTTGTCCCATCGGTACCCATATTACTCCCTATCCACTCCAGCCAGGACAACCACCCCAGCCAGGACAACCACTCCATCCAGGACAACCACCCCAGCCAGGACAACCACCCCAGCCAGGACAACCACCCCAGCCAGGACAACCACCCCAGCCAGGACAACCACCCCAGCCAGGACAACCACCCCAGCCAGGACAACCACCCCATCCACAACCACCCCAGCCAGGACAACCACCCCAGCCAGGACAACCACCCCAGCCAGGACAACCACCCCAGCCAGGACAACCACTCCAGCCAGGACAACCACCCCATCCAGGACAACCACCCCAGCCAGGACAACCACCCCAGCCAGGACAACCACTCCAGCCAGGACAACCACCCCAGCCAGGACAACCACCCCAGCCAGGACAACCACCCCAGCCAGGACAACCACCCCAGCCAGGACAACCACCCCAGCCAGGACAACCACCCCAGCCAGGACAACCACCCCAGCCAGGACAACCACCCCATCCACAACCACCCCAGCCAGGACAACCACCCCAGCCAGGACAACCACTCCAGCCAGGACAACCACCCCAGCCAGGACAACCACTCCAGCCAGGACAACCACCCCATCCAGGACAACCACCCCAGCCAGGACAACCACCCCAGCCAGGACAACCACTCCAGCCAGGACAACCACCCCAGCCAGGACAACCACCCCAGCCAGGACAACCACTCCAGCCAGGACAACCACCCCAGCCAGGACAACCACCCCAGCCAGGACAACCACTCCAGCCAGGACAACCACCCCAGCCAGGACAACCACCCCAGCCAGGACAACCACCCCAGCCAGGACAACCACCCCAGCCAGGACAACCACCCCAGCCAGGACAACCACCACATCCACAACCCCAACCCCATCCACCACATCCACAACCCCAACCCCAACCACCACATCCACAACCCCAACCACAGCCACCACATCCACAACCCCAACCCCATCCACCACATCCACAACCCCAACCCCAACCCCAACCACCACATCCACAACCCCAACCACAGCCACCACATCCACAACCCCAACCACATCCACAACCCCAACCCCAGCCACCACATCCACAACCCCAACCACATCCACAACCCCAACCATATCCACAACCCCAACCACCCCATCCACATCCACAACCCCAACCATATCCACAACCCCAACCACCACATCCACAACCCCAACCACCCCATCCACATCCACAACCCCAACCACATCCACAACCCCAACCACCACATCCACAACCCCAGCCACCACATCCACAACCCCAACCACATCCACATCCACAACCCCAACCACATCCACAACCCCAACCACCACATCCACAACCCCAACCACAGCCACCACATCCACAACCCCATCCACATCCACAACCCCAACCACATCCACAACCCCAACCACATCCACAACCCCAACCACAGCCACCACATCCACAACCCCAACCACAGCCACCACATCCACAACCCCATCCACATCCACCACATCCACAACCATTCCCACCACATCCACTACCTCTCCCACCACATCCACAACCATTCCCACCACATCCACAACCATTCCCACCACATCCAACACCACCTAAACTGCCTTCAGTCATTGACACTCAGGGGTCTGGAGAGGAAGGTACAGGGGATTGCAAGGGGTGCGAGGGTTGCTGTCCTTGTGCAGATGATAAGGACGACAGCAAGGAGAAGGGACATCAATCAAGCAAAGAGAGTGGACAACAGTCAAGCAGTGAGAAGGGGAACAAGAGTGGTGAAAGAGGAAGTGATGAGGATGACAGACTGAGGTTTGGTGGTGGGGCTGTACTACCATACAACAGATTGAGTGGTTACCGCGACAGGCCCTTCCACTTTTACAACCAAGAACGCTATGGGAGTGCCAATGCTGTTGATCAGAGGTAAGCCAAGACAGTACAGTATGCCTACCGAAAATTTTTGCTCTACTTTGGTATTTCCCACGTGCATATTCAGTTGCCAATTGGTTGTGGCTATTCAATTTATCTCTTTCATAATTTTCTCATACATCTAATGTAAATGAACACAGTATGGGAAATGTGGTTGGATTAGGACATTTCCTCTTAATACACTATCCTTCAATGCAGAGTAAATTTAATGAGACTGATGTGACAACTACCTTTTTCCAGGGCTCCTGTGGTGATTGTGTTAGGAGAAGGTGGACACTCAGATCTGTCCTGGCTCAGACGACTTCTTAATGAGGGATGAACTACTCTGCCTCATCAAGTCCACCATAACTATAACTACAGCCAACATTCCAGATTATCCAACACAATTTCAGCTAAAACTTAGCCAATACAGCTGAACCCTTTTTAGCTTTACAAAAACGTACAGTATAGCCCAACTTTGCTCACTAGGGTAATTAATATACAGTACAACAAAGCTTGCTAGAAGCACCCAATTAGTAAAAGGAAGTTTATTCCATTTTGAAATTGGGTTTGTCAAGCATGCTGTTTATAACATCAAAATAATTCTTTTCAGCAGCTGAATTCATTTTAGTAAACTACATTCCCAAGGGAGATACTGCCTGCAAATATTGAGACAACTAAAGGGTTCTAATGCTCTTTCAGCCCAGTCAATTGCTTTCACTTGCAACCACTCTATATTTCCTAGTTCCTCCATGTTTACCGTCTCCTCTGCCATTCATTTTTTTTTATTATAATGGGAACTAGCACCAAACCCAGAGGGATGTTTTAGTTATAATATTCTATAAAGTAAATGAAAATGTTCCCCCAACTTGTGCAAAATAGAAAGTTTGGCTGGAATTACCTTCTAAAATATAATTATAGTGGAGTCATAAAATCCCAGAATCCATCCATCCATTCCATCACTGTTCATTAGTTTTTTGAGAAGTGTATGGTACCAAGATAAAAAAAAAAAGTGGTTTGACAGTCAATCATCCATTCTCATCATCCCATTAAAAGCTTTCATAATGTTGCGTGTTTTACTAATACATTGCTCACTGTGGTTATTTATCGGGTTCTTGTTTTATTGTTCAGTTAGTGGCATTATATTGTTACTTTACATGTTACTGCTTAGGTCATGTAAAATAAAAAATAATAGAATTAAAAATGTGGTTTGTTTAATCAAGCATTACCTTATTTTCCTTCAGTTCTAATTCTTCTGCACTGTTTACCTTTCATGTCACTTTTGCAGTTTCCTTTATCAAATCCCTTTTAGTGTACATAACAAAACTGGTCATGTTCATTTTGCTCAACATTCATACAAGTATGTTTATGTGATACCCATTACAGTATAGTACATACTTGCAATTTTCTAATATGCTCGATTTTTATTTTTACTCAAGCTAGTTGCCTCGCTATTAGGTAAATTCAAAGTGCCTCTAAGTCTTCATTGGCTTTTCAAGAACCTCAACATGAATATTTGTCATGTTATGTGAATATTCTTCCAATGCACCAACCATATGCCCTTGGTGCTGATGAGGTGCACTGACCTTCCAGATATAGGAAACAAATGGCATAAGTACTTTACAGATGCTGCAAGAGGATTGTATCAGTATTGATACCCATACAATATTATAAAATATTAGCATGTAATTACCATGAAAAACAGAGTGCGAGCAGTAAATGTCAATATAATGAGTGCAAGTAATATTCAAAGAACTGAATGGATATGAAAAACAGAAGTTCATTTATCATCATCATCGTTTTGCTTCCTTCCATTCCCATTTTACTGGGGTTGGATGCGCAATAGTTATCTTCCATTGCTCGCTGTACATCGCCAAATCCTCTTCTATTTTCAAGTCTTTCATATCTTTCATGTATTAGGTTTTTCTTGGGACTGCCATCATTACTCCTCCTCCACTTCCTACACCATTCTCACCTCTTCATAATTATGGCCAACCTATCCTAGAGTCCTCTGCTTCGTCTTGCTGAGCACCACTACCTAACATCCTAGTGCCACATCCTCACATGACCTCTTACCTTCACACCTAATGCTCAAGGTTCATAAATTGTGTGATTTAGTAAATCTCTTAAATAAAGAATAGGAAAAGTGTTCTGAGATGGGATGGGCACATGAAATGAGTGATTGTGTTAGAGATAGCCAACTGGGCACTGGCCCTCAAAGTTGTGAGTAATTCTGCAAGAAAGCATGGATTAAAAATAGGTAAAGTATACCAGTAGTAATTTAGGCATGACAGCCATGAGTGTATATTCATTTGTATTAAAGTACTGTATGAGTATTTCTAACTTGATAGTCTACTTTCAAGGGAGTGTTGATGATGATAGAGATGCAATACAAAACTTACATTTATTATGGAAAGCTTACTATACCTATATAGAAAAGAACAAATATCATGACGATACTTATCAAAGTCTGAAATAGACATAAAATTATATAATACTAGTCCAGTCAACAGTTAAACCATGAAGTTGTAGGGTACAAGTATAATAAGCATGTCTTCAGTCTGCCACTTGGCATATGTTTGTGTGGTGTGTGTGCTTCATGTCATCTGTGACTGATAAAATAAAATGGATAAAATCTTAAATGTAACCAGTACTGTATAAACATTATGCAAGATTCTTGTACGTAATTATAGTCACATCACTCCAATCTGAAGATAACATTATTGTGCCCTTGCAATCTCATGGTCTTTTGTGCATCCTAAACTCTTGTCAATACAACATTAAAATATACAGGCAGCAATCAACACCTTCAACTATACATAGTAGATTTTGTTTTTAAAAGTAAATATTGTTGTAGACAGCTACTCAGATAATTTCTCTAATGATGGATTAAGTGACTGCACATGTATAGCAGGGGAAGTGGAAAAGCTGCATCAATACCTATATTTTATATTGTCACCACAGATAATGCTTTATGGTATGGAGTATGTTGCAACTTTTTCTGGAGTGTTGGAGCTACTTTTTAAATTAATAAAATTTCTCATCTGCTGCAATATTACCATTATAGTATTCTGTAAAAATTTAAAAATCTAATGAATTAACTGAACTCATCACAGCTGCCTGCATATACAGTATATAATATAGCCATTTAAAAATGGTTAAAATGTACACAAACATAGTTGCACAAGAGATAAGGAGGTTGCCATGGCACAATAATGAACCTTCAAACTTGAGCAATGTGATGATAGTTCTGTCAGACTATATACTGAAGGACACATAATATACAGCTGGAAAATAAACATTCTACAACAGATATGTTTCAAATAAAATGTAAGGTAAGAAACCAATGTCTCCTTAATGTGTAACAAAATATTTCATCCTGTCTCATTTTTTTTGTAAATACTGTATATATATATATATCCTAAATTCTTTTATAAATCCTAGTATTACTTAGATAAAGCACAATTAATTCACTACGGTATACAGAGAAAGAAAATAAGAAGACAAATGACTGGTATTAATACTTCACTTAAATGATTATCCAGCATTTCCTTACATAACTAAACAGAATTATCATCTTACTGAAGACATCAATAATTTAACATTCTCCACTACCCTAACATCTAATAATTATATCGATAAAAATTACCATAGCAATACCGGTACTGTACAAGTAAATAAACATAATCACTACTCAGCAATTATCAGTAAGTCTATGTATTAATAACAGTAAGCCAGTAACTAAAATATTTAAAACTAGCCAAATACTTCAAATTTCAGCTTACATTACCAATAATTAATCAGAGTTTCATACACAGTATAACCGTGCTATATATTGTAGCCTTGACATTAAACAATAAGTAGAGATTTAGCTTATTCAGGATTACTACCTTGATATTCCACAGCTGGATACAGAAGACCCAGCATGTTAAACTTGCTTTGCTTGAATGCAATCACAAGAGTCTAGTAATGAAGTGGTTAGTTCTGTGAGCTTAGGATTCTTTTGCTCCGTATCTGGGACTCCTGATTTTCAACCAACCTCTCAGAGCTGGACGACTTGTATATGTTTGGCTGCCTTAGTCCACGTTTCTTTTTTCCACCTTGTCGTTGCCCTCGAGAGTTTTCTTTGTTTTCCGGCTGGAAGAGGGGATTTATAAGAGCTTCAGGCCAACATTCAAACAATTAAGTGGTTATTCAAAATGATCAAAGAATTATATAAATACTTGGCAGAAATATTCTTGATGTACTACTAGTACTGTAGTAAGGGTATAGTATAGAAACCTGTGGTGCCCTGGAAGTTACTACTGCACAGCCATCACATCACCAGCCTCATTAAATTGCCTAAAAATATCTTCCAGACCTTAGCTGCTGGTTATATTTATATCCATTATTAGTACTTGAGCCAACAGGGTAGGGCCAACTACAAAACATAAATTCCTGGAAATAATTTTTGCACTGCCTAGTCTGTCTACAATCATGGAATCAGACAATACACAGTAAAAGTCCTGTAATCCGAATTGCAGGGGACTGAAGGTCATTCGGACTATTGATTTTTTCGGATTATTAGTTGGACCTCCAAATACAGGTGTGGAAAAATAAACACACAAATTATAGGATTACAGTAAACCCTGGTTATTTCGGATTAATTGAGGGGAGACACTTGACGAGTTATCAGAAGATCCGAGATATCCGAGGGCTTAAATCTGATGCGTGTGACTGATTGTCTGCCTGCACACCCACTCTCAAAATTATGTGTACTTTCACTCATATCTCTGGTACCCATACACAGCTAGTAACTAAAAATAATTCTAAACTTGAGGCCAAAGTATGGAAAATGAATGTTTATAAAGGTTATTAATTCTAAAAGGTTAGGCCTAATAGCGTGTGTAGTGCGTGACGAGTTGACAAGTTCAGTTAACACCAATAATTCATGAGTTTCTACTCGTACAATTACATTTCCTTAGTTTATATTAATTATTCTATGTAATTTTCTCATACAATCACTTGCACGTTAAACCATATCAAATGTTTGTACCGGGATGTGTGTTAAAAGTATGAAAAATGCCAGTTTTGAGAAGTAGTTTATCACGTGTGTATCAAGCCAGCGCCTTCTAGAAGGCTCTGATCAAGCCAGCGTGAGTGACAGTGAGGTGGAAATTTCAGTCATCACTAAAACTCATTGAATTTTCATTCGTGCACAAACATTCCTTAGTTTGCATTAAATAATTTTGGTAATTTTCTTTGAAAAATAACTTCCACTTAATATTAATTTGCGCATAGATACGCCTAATAGCTGGGAGAGTGTGGGTGGCCCAGCTGTACGCGAATCATGTAGGCATATGTGACGATACACCCGGAAAATCCCGCATAGGCCACCAAAATTGAAATTTTAATACCACTTTAAAAAATTCGGACTATTGGGATTTTCGGAGTATCCGTGGTCGGATTAACGGACTTTTACTGTACATACACAGATAGCTTCCTCTTCAAGAGGAAAGTGCTCCCTCAGACTCACCATGGAATCAGGAAGGGAAGAAGAGGAGGAGGAACGAGAGAGGTGCATAATGCTCAGGTCCTCTCTTTCTCGCTGCATTGGAGGAACTGGCACTATGAAAGTTCTTGAATCATCCTGGAAGCAGAGATAGTATATTTTATGGAACTTTATATGATATACAAATACATGAACCAATAGAAATACTTTTCTGATGTATACAAAATTCTGATGCCTTCATTTTATAGTGATATTAATAAAGAAATTGGTATCGTCAATATAGAATATTGTACGCTGTACAGTATCTAACAAAACATCATTCGATGGCAACACCGCCCCTCGCCCTATGCTATCTTTATGTCCTTCATATAGGCCTCGAGTTGGTTCCGTATTTATGGAGATATTACACAAAACATACGTTAAATGGGGTTTTCAATGTTAAATCTAAGTGGCCGCCATTTCTCCAATCCGGATCAGATCCAGATTAAACTTTTTCTATCAATACATATTAATATTTTGTATGGCTCCATTAAATTTGAGATGAATTGGGTTAGTGTTTTTGTGACCTTGACCTTCAACCGATTTTGCCCAAAAGTTATCATTTTGTTTTATGACGAATATCAATAGAAAAAAAATGAACATCATACGGCTAAACTATAAACAAACACACGAACAGATAAATAAATATCCAGAGCTCATGGAAGCCCTGTCTGGAGTTAAAAATAAAAAATAAAAAAAATAATGCACGTTGTAGGTTCTAGTCTCTTGACAACATATTACAAAATTCTCTCCTTTCTGCTTTAAGCTGCAAAACACATTCAGTATTTTTGTCCTTTCATGATAATTTTAATATTCTCTAATTAGGGAAAGAATAATAAGTGATCAAGAGCAATTACTATTTGCAAATTCATTATTATAAAATACTGCAAGTGTCTGAGTACTTCAGAACAAGAGAAACCTTTGAAAACTCAGTGGAGACAAAGAGTAGCGATTGGGAAAGACTGTACATATATATAACTGCAATAAATTATTACAGGGCAGTTGGAGTGTTCATAAATTATGCTTATACTTCACCTCAAAACTACCCCACCAAGAGACTAAAATATCAAATAAATTTTACAAAAAAAAAATATATATATATAAATAACAATAATAATAATAAAATTACATAAATACATTCTTTTATAACTCTTCCTTCAATTACACATATGAAGAGTAGCCACAACAAACTCAAACTGACCTTTACAGATGAAACTGAGCCAGTTCTGGACCTGATCTCCACAGCTGAGTCATCATCCACATGGGAACTTTCACAGGAGGAGGAGGAAGAGGACAATATATCATGGACTTCTGAGGAGGGCAATGCAATATTTTCATCCTGCCAAAAGAAAGAACAATTAGTTATCACATACTATTGTATATCAAGACTATTTTTCTCCAAGGAACAAGGGAATCATGCTGTAAAATAGAAAATAGACAAAGCAGGAAACAGTATATCCAGTGAAATACTTCACATATTTTCCTATACCTTTTAAATCCACAACAGTTTCATTTGTTTCACTAAATTTCTCAATCATTTCCCAGCCAAACTCTTCACCCACTTTTGCTCACAAACTTCTTAATTTCCTATTTACATGATTTATACAACCTTTCCCCTTTCAAATATCAAATTGTACATGCAAGAAATTATATGATCACACATAGTGAATGGATATACACCAACCTCTGTGTCATCTCTGAATGAAGGAAGAGAAATTTTGGAGATGGTAGAGATAGCTCCTGCACGATATCTGTCCAAGATGCGTTGATGAGGAGATGTGGAGGACAAGGTGTGAGAGAAGGGGTACTCTCGCCTTACTGGTGTCTGACCTGTGGAGTCAACCTTTTAGTTATATGGTATGCATGATTATGGCATAAAAAATAATGTGTAAAAACAAATTTATTACTCTCTTGTCATGGCTACTTCCTTTGAGTATCAAGAAAATAATCACCCCACCAGTTACATATTGTACAAATAACTTTGTAGCAGTTTTTATGTATATTTTGCAAATAAGGAGCGATTGATCAGGCTGTAACCAACTCAAATTGGACTCACTCACATTTCACCTGGTAACGCTGATCCCCTTTCCCAATTTCTAGATGTATGATAACCTCTATCTCCTACCTCACTTTCCTTTCACGCAATTAGTTATTTACATTATGGATTTACAGGGTAGGATGCAAGGATAATAGACTATAAAGGATAGTCCACTAGACACTTGTTTTCCCACACTGCACCGCGGTAGTGACGTCACACATGTAAACAAACCTGGCCTGGAGCACAGACTGTCACTAGTCCAATTTAAAATGTACGTGAAACGTGAGTGTCTATGGCATATTATGGGTGTATGTGCTGTGTACAATTTCAATAATGGCAGTAGACATGAAAAAAGAGACTGGGTAAAGCTCTATCAGTTCCTAAGAGACCAAGAGAAAGCCAAAATATTGATATCGTCGTGCTAACGTGAGGGCAAATCTAATGGTGAATTGGTCCGAGTATGCTCTCTACACTTTAAAACAACAACAGATTACGTCCCAAAAGATGCTTTGAACAATCAACGATGTAATGGATCTCCAAAGATCATCAGAATATTGCAACCTTCAACTGTACCGACTCTGCACCTTCCAAGTTCTAATTGAGAACCAGGTATGTTGTGATCTATCAAAGGCCTAACTTATTGTTATTGTATCATTACTCCCTCAGCTATTTGCCTATACTGTACATATTTCAAACTTCACCCCATCTTATGATACTTTACTGTACAGTATGTAGGTTAGGCCAGGCCAAGTCTACCTAATTCTGTTAGAAATGTAGCCCAATACTGAGAGCATCTTCTAGTGATAACTTTGAAATATCTAAGTAGGCTACAGTCTTTTAATGCTCTATAACCAACAATTTTTCTTCATTATTTTTTTGGGGGTAGGGTGGGGTATATTTAAAAACTAAAGTATTTGTGGTAGATCTAATACATTAAAACTCTCATTCAATGGCCTAATGTAGGTTACAGTAGTAGGAAATAGTGGTAGAAAATCAGTAGTATTTCTAATGTGGATATTTGGTCAGTATATGCAATCATGATTTTTCCCATAGATTTTGATTAGGTCTGAAGCTGTATCATTCATTTCATTTTCAGCTGGTATGGAGGCTAGCCAAGAAATACTACTCAGCAGACGTAGACGGCTACTGGTACCAGAGTACTTCAAGAGGGTCTGCTCAATGAAAAAAATTGTGAGAATTTGGATTTCTTCATAAAAATGACTGAGTATAGTACATAATATTAGATGGTATCAGACCTACCCTGTAATTCAATGCTTCACAATATGGTATATTTAGCGTAGGGCAGGATAATGGATCTATGAAAATCATGGAAAGGCAACCTTTATATATTTTTTTCTTTTGTATATACAGTATAATATTATGCAAACAAGTGCCATGTGATTATGTGCCTCTAACATCAATTCCTTCACAGATAATGCACCAGAAATGGAACTAGATGCTGCTATTGCTCAAGCACAAGAAGATACCAGAGGTGATGCACATGAAACACAAGAGGGTGTGCTCAATGACGGAAATATTTAATATATACAGTATAATGATGATGCTTCTCTCTTTCATATGCTCTTTCACTCTGTTCTGCCATCTAACTGGAGGTCTGCCTCTAACATCAGATGCTACAACTTCACTTCCATACACCTTCTTTACAAACTACTCACCTTTCATTCTCTGAAATTAATAAATATAGTAAAGTAACTGAAAATGTGCTGTTTTCATAAACCTTTACAATTCTGCTAATACTATAATAAATGCATATATAATGAAAGGACCCATACAAATATATTTATGTTGACGGAAGTTGGGATAAAAAAGCCAACACAAAGAGTGTCCAAGATAAGTCCGGGAGAAGGTAAGAGTTAACAGTAATAAATTTTACATCACTTAACTAATAACACATTGATAATCTTAATTTTCCGTCACAATATAGTTTTGCTTTATATATATAACAATGTTTTATAATTGTATCGTGACAGAAATTAATTTTATTTTTACAATTTCCAAACCTGTGCAATTCCGAAGTGATTATATTCATGGACTGACTGTGATACTACAGTATTATGTAAATTCTAATAGCAATATAGTTTTTCTTTATATATATGGCAATGATCTATATATTTTTGATAAAATTAACATTAGATTATAATTTTTCTAGAAAATATGCAATTCCACTGTGAATATGCTCATGGACTGATTGTGTTATTATTTCATTATTATGTATTCATATTCCTAATAATTATTTTTCTACTTATGAAAATAATTTGAGGTGGAGTTAAACAATTTATAAGTGAATGGTACTTTCTTCTGACCTAACTGATACATTCTTCTAACCTAATCAGGGTATTTTTCGGACCTATTCAGGGCACTGTAAGGTACAGTATATGATAATAAATATGTAATCACATTCAACATACAGTACTATATATTCATATTCCTAATAATTATTTTTCTACTTTTGAAAATAATTGGAGGTGGAAGCAGTTTATAAAAGTGAATGGTACATTCTTCTGACCTAATCAGGGTTTTTTTCGGACCAAATTCTTCGGACCTATTCAGGGCAATTTTCGGAAGTGGGGCAGTTGGAAATACTAAAATAAGTATTATTAAACACAACCTATTGTCAGTCTAAATCAAGACCCTATTATCAATACTATAGAGTAGCCAATACCAAGTACATTGGTACATTACTGTAGACCTACTTCTGGCGAGTATAGTATACGACGCACGGTCACGCACCAGTGGCCAGTGGTACAGATCTTTCCTGGCTTCACTGAATATCTATTTATGACAACACACTACAAACACATTTACTTTAAGTTATAATGATCAATTTTAATTGTGTGGAGTACAAAGACACCAAAGATTAGTAATTATTGTACAAATATGGGTTTAAAGATGCGAACGCGACGATATCAATCTTGGTCGTGAAAGGCCTCCAGTTTTATAGTCCATTATTCTATATCAACAACTTAAAGGTTATTAAAGGTGCCAGCGAGTGGCAGTCACTGGGACAGAGTGTAGCACACACAGTGTGTATGAAACACAATTATAGCACGCATCACAAGGATGATCCCTGTAATACGTGGCCCAGCAACCTTCTCCACCCACCTGAGACCCGAGTCAGCTTCGGCTATGGCTGACTAAGCAGGAAGACCTCAGACAGCTGACTCAAACCCCCCACCCCCTGCTCACAGGGGTGGTAACCTCTGGCATCAGTGGTATTTTTAAGTGTCCAGAGCAAGGATCGAACGCTGGGCCACGGAATTGCAGCCACAGACTTTACCACTGTCAAGTTCTACAATTGCCTTTATATCAGTATGCTTCTTATATTTATAACCTACCAAGGTTCACCTACCAAAAAACTCATTATTTCGATTAATATGAGCTGATATAATCTTTTATGTCTCATACTTTACATAGTATGCGGGCAAGGTTTGTGCTCCAGCTAGCGACTGAGCCTCCCGTGACGTCACGGATATCTACGACGTCATCACTGTGACGTTGCAGTGGACTATCCTTTATAGTCTATTATCCTTGGTAGGATGGAGAATAGTGAGTGTGTGTATGAGGTGTGATGAGTGAGAAGGTAATTGGTATTGGGTGTGGAGTGAAACAATACTTTTGAGGTGGTTTGGACATGTGGAGAGAATGCAAGGTGAGGAATTTGTAAAGGTGTATGGAAGTGAAGTTGTGGAACGTGGTGCGAGAGGCAGACCTCCGGTTAGATAGCAGAACAGAGTGGAAAAGTATGTAAGGGAGAGGAACGTGAGGGGAAGAGGGGAGCTTGACCGAGTAAGGAGGGAGTGTTGGAACAGGGAGAACTGGAGGCACTTCTGCCGTGACCACCCCTTTGGGGGGAGTTCCCAGAGGGAACGAGGCGTCAGAGCTATAGATAAATAGATTTATATTATATTCCTTGAAACAATATTTTATGAATATTGTGGTTTATCCATCTATTCAGTCAAACTGTATTTGCGAGGAAATCATATTTATTTTATTGATGAATATTAAGAGAACTGATTTCCCTTTCCTATCCTCTTCCTCTCCCTCCCCCCTCTGTTTCCCCTGCTACATCCCCCTCTCTTTCTCCCCAGCTCACTCCCCCTACCTCCCTCTTTCCATATTCTGTCCACTCATTTGACATGCGAGTCAGTGTTACCAGATGAAGAAATCTAGTTGAGCCATATCTGAGCAGGGTACAAATACTTGTGGCCAAGAGTACAAGAGATGTCCAGAGCAATACAATTTTTTTTTTTCAAATTAAAATTTAAATTATTTTTTTTATTATTATTATTATTAAAAATAGACCAGAGACACAAAGCTGGGAGAGAATGTAAGCATGTCATTGTTATCACATTAACAATATAAATGATAAATATCAAGAGTACCAAACATCACAATACAGTACCTGTAGGAACATCCTTGACCATATTTTGAGTTACAAGGTTTGAAACTTGAATGGCCAGACCTTCAAGCTGACTGTCGTGATTGGTACTCCATTCCCCAAGGCTGGCTATAGCACTTTTGAACTCACTCTCCACCTGGTCTTGCTCCTTCTCCACCCTTTCCAACTCATTTATAAGGGCTGTCCGTTGGGTCATGCAGATATCATTCACTTCTTCCTGCTTAGCCTAAAGTTTAGATAAAGGATTGTACCAGTACTGGGATAAAGGGGCTGCAACACAATTTAGAATAGTTCATTGGTTATGAGTTATATTTTAGAAATGTTAGGAAACTATGATCAAACAACAACACATTCTGCTACAAGTATAATTCACTTACAGAGAGTTTAACTCATCTTACGAATTACAAAAAGTTATCATCATCATCATCATAGGCTTAGGGGAGTGGCATCCCCATCACCCACCATTCTTTCGATGGTGTAATAAGACTCATATCCCCTACGATACCGTAGAGGAATGAGGACCCCCTTTTCTAACAATGACTCCACCTAATCAAATAGCCTTGGAGCTGGACCCCTTGTCTGTCAGGGGTCCTGTACTGACACTAGAGCCTCCCCACCCCTTGAAATGCAGGAAATGGAGTATTGATGATCATCATTGTCTAACTTCATTTCCCTTAATACCTGCAGTAATAATAGTAAATAATTAAACTCATATTTACTGTAAGAAGGGTAGATAAGATTCATACCGGGTATGCATAAATCAAATTTTTGGTGTCAGAAAAATATTTAATGTATTCTATTGAGCAGGCTGAATATTAAAATTTTCAATATTCATTTACCCTAGTTTAAACCCCCTCATTTTATTAGTATGAGAAAAAGGACTGGATTTTGGTAACACCAAAAAGTAAAATTCAAGATTCTCTTACCTTTCCCATGGTTGTAGCTTTTTCAAGTTCACAGATATACTCTGTCTCCATCTTTTGTATGTCCTTTGCCATGGCAGCAATATTATCAGCAGCTACGTTACGTGCCGTGTTCAAGTATCGGCCCACAGCAGACTCTACTCCACACCGTTGCTCACCAAGGTCACGTACACTACTCTCAAACTGTAACCAACAGGTATTGTTCTTCAAACTGTCTGGCCAAGCAGCCCCAAGCCCAAGGAAGTGATTTCCTGCTTGTAATTGTAACAATTACCAATATACGGTACACACATTATCATCCAATTGAATTTTAATGCCTGTAGCAATAGACAGAGTAATAGTAAGCTAAATTAATTCATAGAACTCCTAAGTTACCACCATCTAACTAGAGTTTGAACATGGGATTGATCAAGACAGAAGTCACAAAAAGCATATTTGTTTACTGAACCATAAAAGAGCCACCCTTCCCTGTCCTAGGACATGTGGTGAGCCCCAGAATGTGGCTTTCCTTCATTATGTACCACACATCAGGTTTGAAACAAACCAATAACTTGATGCTTTCCTCACCTTATTTACAGTGGCATCTAGGTTCTTTATTTCTTGTCCTGTATGTGTTTTGAGTGTGGTTGTGTGTCCAGCCACACCCTGCCTATTCTGCTCCACCAGCTCCCAAGCCCTTTCTCCGGCCTGCCTGGACTCAGTGTGCAGATGATCAATGTTTGAAACCTTGTCAGAGACAGTCTTACTCCAACTGTCACTGTGGTCTTTACTGCTTTGAATCACTGTCTTTATCTGTTTCACGAACTGCTCCAGGACCTGGTCAAGGCTGGATGATATATCCTGGAAGAGATTTGCATGGCTGCTTTAAGTCATTTTGGAAAGCCGATGACAGCGGAGAATAGGAGAGATCAGTTGATTGTCTATCTCCGTGAATGGCAGCCACAGAAGTAATATAAAATACAATGACAATATTGAACCTTTTTAATACTTAAAAATCATATTGATATGTTATATGATCCTGACTATTCAGGCAAACATTCATTATTACATCAAAGGATGACCATTGCAGAAGTTTCTCATTTCTGTGCCTCACTTTGGATATTCTTATTAATAGTGGGATAGCTATACCAGCAAAATATCTATATTTACTTTTTACAACTAACTAGGAAACAGGTTTTACCTGTATGCAAATTATAATTAATATTCTAAACTTCAGTGAAAGTTACAGACCTGTGAGTGAGCTTTGGTGGCTGCAACAGAGAACTGAAGTGTGTCCACACATGAAGTATGGGTCTGTGTGAGGAAGTCAAGAGATGTGCTAACAGCACTCTGCAACTCATTCAGAGAAGAAGATTGAGCCTTCTTGAAAGCAGCACATTCAGCTTCCACCGTGTTCAGCTGAGGAATTTTTTTTTTTTATTATAAATATTGTAAGTCTTGGTAGAAGGAAGCATATTTTTCAACATATTACCATATTATAATACAGTACCATAGCTTTTACCTAATAATACCTTTGAAGTCTTTATCCCTATTTCCCCTTACCACCCAAATTTATATTAAACCTAGTCCTATTTGACACTTGCTTTGAAGAGCGTTGCAAATTCAATATATCAGGTTCTGCTCTCTTGACAAGCATCACCTAATTTTTGCTGACATTCTACTTTAAAATCCTTCTTTTACGTACACCCTAAAATCATCTACAGCCCTAGTGCCCTCAGCAGATTAGCTTTACTCACAGCCAGCATCATCATCATTTTCGTTTAACGTCCGTATTTTCCCATTTAGGATGGGGTTGGACAGGCGATGACTGCTCTCCACATGTGTCTATCTTGTACTATATGTTCTATTCCCAATAAATTCATATCTTCCATTACACTCGTTTTCCACATTTTTTTGGGCCTTCCCACCGGTCGCCGGCCCCCGACTCTTTATTTATTTCATTCAATCTTATCCTTGCACCCAAGCCACCAGCTTTTGAAGTACATAGTTACAAAATAAATAATCATCCTAACATGCAAATGGCATAAAATAATGTTACCGTAGTAGTGACTGAGGTGTGAAGAGAGGAAATAGTGGTATCAATGACAGTAATGAGGCTAGCCATCTTCTCAAGGTTGGGAAGGGTTTCATCCTGCACAAAGTGATAGAGAGCGGACTCCTGCTGCTTATCACTTTTATTCATCTTTTCCTTGACATGCTGTAGATCCCTCACATGGTTATCAACCTGAGTTTTAGAAAGTAAATGCCTGATTAGATGCAGAAACCAGAGGAATAAGATACTACACAAATATTTTTTTTTTTAAAAAGGAACAATTCTATTATAATCAGGAGTGTGGAGTCAGAGTTGGTAAAAATATATCTGACTCCGCCCGTATGTGATCAATTCTTATGTAAGGTATAGTCAGCAAAAAAAGTTTCGTTACCACCCGTACGTTAATTTTAACATGGGTAAGTCCGGTAGGGTTGGTACTCCACTGACTGGGCAGCTGTTGACTCGTGTCATCCAGGACATGATGGACAGGAACGGTCATTGCCGAGGCAGTGACAATTTTTTTATATCAAAAGTTTTTAAATCAAATTTTGAGTGTTAAAGAACTCTTACCATTTAATTATTCATTATTAAACATAAGGAAATACGTTTGAGTAGTTTAGACTGAAAGGACGTCATTCCTACTTGGCTGCCCATTTGCCAGGGGCTTATAGAGGCCAGAGGGTGGCGGAGGTACGACACTCACCAGTCAGGTGTACCAACATTACATCACACTGTTTTAGGGATGGTAACAAAACTTTTTTTGCAGACTGTACTTGGTGAAAAATAGGCTAGTGTCAGGAAATTTCCAAAGATTTGTGGAGGGGAGGTTGGAGTCAGAATCGTAACCTTAAAGTTTTCTGGAGTCAGTGTTGGAATTCTTAAAATCTGACTCCACACCCGATTATAATATACTGACAAACCGATGAAGTCGGGATACAGAAATTACTGCTTGAATTCAGGGTAATTCCACTATGAAACAATAGTAAATTATTATCACTGAGTTAGTGTATAAAAAATACATGCATGATTAACAACATACAAAATTATGACAATATGTCTTAATATAAATAGTACTTTTTTTTTCTTTTTTTTTATATGATCCGACACTGGACATAGGCTTAATCAAGCCCGTTATCGTGGCCCAGGTCAACTGATGTTCACACACACACACGTCATGACTTCCGAACTAGTACCCAGCCACAGAGAGAGGGAAGCGAGGGTAATTCCCAAATACTGCAGCCGTTATGGTACCAGTGAGGGTGTTTTACGACGTTCGGTCGCCTTATAGTTAGTGCCTGATACTCAAATCGGAAGAGTAAATATTCTCAGGCCCTCACCTGAGAGGATCGATCTCCCGACCTCTAGGGTATGAGTCCAGAACACTAACCACTCGGCCACCTCCCCTGGTAGTTTCAGGTTTATATTTTATTATGAAATTTAGAGGTCATACTGACCAATTCAAATGTGCCTTGATAATAGGTGCTCATTTTATTTCATACAGTATGTTGTAAAAGTCTAAGTGTGTAACTGCAGGGCCTACCATATACATGAGAAGACACCTCTATACTCACAGCTTTCTGGTGGCATTCCAAAAGTGAGCATGTAAGGGATGCCTGGTTGTCGTGTAGAAAAGTCAATTGCCCACTGATTTCAGACATTTCAGCCTTACACCTTTTGACATTCTTACCTAGAACATTAAAAAATTGTACTGTAATAAAATGCTAACATATGGAAGCATAGTAAATGTCTGTGTGTGTAGTATCCAAAGAAGAACTGACAGGGTAAGATATACCGTTCTGTACTCAAATCCATGAAAGGCATTGTGCAAGTACAGTATATCACTTGATCAATGAGTCAAGGAAGTGTTCTGAGATGGTACAGGCAATACAAATGGATAAAAAGATTAAGAGCAAATTCGAGTAGCAAAGAAGAAAAAGACCTAGGAGATGGTAAGATACTATATCATTATGTTAGAAAGTGTGGAATAACAATGGATGAAGCACAAAAAAACTTGTGCAAGACAGGCAAGAGTGAAGAGATTTCCTAGAAATAAAGAATGTCAAGGCTGGCAATGTAGTTTGAATTTGGCAGTCCATGGAGTAGCCTATATTCTTTCATAGAAGGACTTTAGACGTGGATGGAAGGAAAAATCATGGTCTTCATAAGTATGAAAGGGAAAATTAAAGTATGCAGCCTACAATACAAAACATTGTTTCTCTTTTGCAAATTATTATATTTTATATTTAACAGGAGAAATTAGTTTGATAAAGTGGGATATCACTGGTACAGCAGAGGCATGAATCCAAGATGATATATGAATGTGATTGTAAAGCATATTACATTCAGGTGTGTATGGCAGAGTATGTGGGGAAGAAAAAGGTAAGTGGAAGTGGAAGGTCTGACTAAACAAAAGGAGTATCAATACATGGAAACTCTTCTGCTAGAGCCAGATAGATAGATAAACAGACACAAAATACCAAACCCTAATTATTTACCAATTTGTGCTATATTTGAAGTCAGGGCTTGTTTATTTGTGCTGATTCTGGCCGTCAGATCTGTCCTTACATTTTCCAAATTTTTGAGGAACTGTTCCTGGAACTGTTCTGATACATCTATATTCCTTTTCTCCACATTCCTGCAACAAACATAGGACTGCATAAGATGCATATAGAGCATACTGCAACTAATTTGCAACAATTTAAATATTGACTGTTTTTGACAAAGATTTATAAATTTGGATAATTCCAATTACATTTCTCCCCCTGTAAAGCCCCTCAACCTAAGGGATTGTTTCATGAAATCTTCATATTTCTCTTCTGAATGATTCAATTGGTGTAATGTCACAATACTTTTGAGTTATTTTATAAAAAAAATCTCAATTCTTTTTTTTAGTTTACTACCCTGTGTTGTTGAAAAGTTTTTACACTAACCAAACAAACCAAGAAGCTTTAACTAACCTCAATAAGGTGGGAATCCACATGAAGTAATGAAGATATGAAAAATCAAATAATTAATAAATCACATGTATCTGACTCACTTCTTACGATCCAATTTGTTGTGAAGCTGGGCAAGGTCATAAGTTGTTGTTGAAGCCACATTAATAAGACCATGTCCCTCCTCCTTCAGCTTCTCTTCTGTTTTCTCATGGGCCTTCACAAGGTACCTTATGAAAGAGTAAATTTCAGTCACAATAAAGTACTGTACAATACACCAAGGTACAGTATAATGTACCAGAACTACCCACGTACACAGTAGAACCTCAGGACTTGCTGTTGAATCTCTCTGGGCTGCAAAATGGAGAAGTATTTAGAGTAAAATTTCTACTGAAGGTTAATAAAACAAGAAAATTATTTGGGGAACAAAAACTCACTTTTGCTCATCACGTTCCTGAACAGTGTCCCCTAGTAACTTCTGAGTGCAGGAGAGGGTTTGGGTAGTGTTTTCTAGTTTGTTACGTGTCTGGTCCAACTTCTGGGTAGTGTCCTCCAACTGCTGACTGACTTCATTGAACAATTCCTGTAAGTGAAGTGAGATGACAAAATTATTTTTTAATTCAAAGTCTGAGGACTACAGTATCAATACACAATTTTTCTAATCTAAAGGAAGTTCTACTCGCATTCAATTGACTCATAAACAACTAACACGAAGTCATATTCATGAATAAACACAAAATAAATCAAGAAGCAAAATAGTGTGGCTAGATCTGATATATAAACCCTTGAAGGATGGAAGGTTTCTTATGAAACAAGCACATTATCTTCTGCACGAGCTGTTGTTTATGTGGGAAAGTTAATCTACCTTTAAACCGCTGGACATCAGCAGTGCTTTCCACTGACAAGCAGGTAACCTAGTGGTAGTCTGAGAATATTATAAAAGTAATGTTATTTTCTGATTAAACGTAAGTCACACGGCTGAATTTTTTGTTGATGGCAATTGAAAACACAAGTTCTTAACTTAAAAAAGCGCAACATACCTTCTTTTTATCGAATTCCTCTTCTAAAGCTCTGATGTGAGTGATCTTCTCAATTATCTCCTGGGCCTGCACCTCTATCTTGGTCTCCATCTCCAAGTAGTTCTCTGGTGCTAGGTACACTCCATTCTTCTCTCTCATGGCCATCAAATCCCGACGCAGACGTTCAATTTCATTGGAGTATTCCTGATGACAGGGTGACAGTGGTCATGGATTAGCTTTCTCTAATTTGCACATACTATACTTGGATACATACTGAAGTACAGTTGAGCAAGTAGAAAGTGCAACAAACTTATGGCTGTATATGACAACATTTTTACCACCACTCAAAGTTCAACCAATAATGTTCCACCTTACATTGGCTCTGGGTACACAATGATATACTTATAGATACGATGGCTTACTACAAAAACTACCACAACATACCATATAGGTATAGCCACATTTTTCTACTTGCTCAACTGTACAATATTGAGCAAAAAAACTAATGTGCAAGAAATTGAGAAAGTAATTATAAGCCTTATCTAAAAGGATAAGTATCATACTTAAACTGTAGTTTAGAAACATAAACCAAACCTTGTCACCCAAAATACAGTAACCTGGTCTTAAAACTACATCTAACAATTCATTAGAAATATGAAACACCAGGCAATTAGAGACAAACACTTCAGTCATATGAAAAACTATTTTCTAGAGTAAAGAAAAGGAGTGATGACAGGCTGATGAATTAACATGATTGAGAGATTGTGTAGGAAGTTATACACAAGCACATTAAAACTCAACAGGGCTAATAAAAGATCAACCTTCATCAAAGAGACTATGAGGCATACCCCGATAAGTTCCTTCTTATTGAGCTTTTGGTTGACCTCTGGTTTGTTTTGGATATTCTTGGCCCTATGAGCATACTCTAGGGTGGATAGGGTTTCCTCTAAGTTGATAGAGGATGGAGAAATGGTGGCTATGACTGAGGTTTTAGTGCGACCTCCCAGGGCATCCTGTAGCAGTCTTGTTAGTTTGGATTCTCTGTAAAAAAAATAAAATAATAATAATACCAGTAAACAATGGAGCTTTTATTGCTATACAATACTCTTGATTGAAAAGGCCAAGAGATGTCTTACTGTTTGCATGATTTCTTTCATACTGAGTACCTTAGAAAGAATAGGATTATTATGAATACTATAATGGCAGGTTCAGAATGTTTCTTTCACTGCATCTTCCAACTGTATTAGTACATAAGAAATTTTTAACATCTCTTTTCATGAATACAATATAATTGTTATTTTACTTACCAGTTTCTCTCATATAGTAAAATATTAAAATGATAACCAATAATCATTCCATTAAAGCGCAGCAGTTTATCTGTATGCCTACTGACCTGTACGGGATGTGAGGTGCCTTCTCAACCAAGGAAGTAATGACACGGCCAAGAGTAAGTAGAGACATGTTGATGTTCCCAGCTTCACGTGCCCGCTTGTCAACAGCTCCTGATCGGCCAATATTTTCAGACCCAGCCAGATCAACCAGATGCAATTTGCCTGTCTGGAAAGGTCAAATCAACCATACAGTAAAAAAAAATATACTCATATTTTTCCTCTTGTTAACACCCAAACAGGAGACAGAAATGCCTACACTTAATTCTGTACAGTACCTATCTCTTTAGCTCATTCACAACTCTTGTTCCATTTCCCACTCATCTATTTTGTATTATCAATCATCCCTTCCCACTCCACAATATTTCAATAATACAAATATTTAGCTATCTTTTCATCCTTCATTTGTTATGGAAACCTACACTCACTGCCATCTCAAATCATTATTTTCAAGCATTAAGTTGCTCCATAGTTCATTCATCTTTTATATACCATTCTAGACCCAACAACAATCCTGTGATGAACAAATTTCCTAACTTATTAAAGGTACGGGTCCACTTGAGAGCTGAGTGAAATAAATGTCGAGAGAACTCACAAAGAGCGTGTCCACCTGAGAGAACTATATCACTCTCGAGAGTCGCTGAGATAAAATGTCCGCGAGAACTCTCAGAAGCGTGGCCACTGAACACACAGACAGAGCAAGTCGCCGAGAGTAAAGAGTCTCAAGTGAATTCAGTGTGTGTGTGTGTGACATAATATATATATTTTATGGAATATGAAATTAAACCAAACCAAACTTTTGACGTCAACTTTTACTAAACATTAAAGTATATTTGTGATAATCTATTTACAATATTATTATATTTTTGACAACTACTGAAATATCCATAATAATCAATATTTTGAAATTATAATCATATTTACATTAATATTTTTTTGGAAAACTTTTTTTTTGAAGACAGCTGTATATGCTTATTATTATTATTATTATTATTATTAAATATTATACTTATTATTATTATGTTTTATTTTTGTTGTTGTATATTGTATTTACACTATTTTACTTCCGCCCTTTCACTCGCAGCTATATCAACACACTGAAAGTGCCTGAGAGTAATCTCAGGATAGTGGGTGAGCTGTGTCCACTAGTGTCACGAATCACTCTCCGACATAAATCACAGAACTCTCCGAGAGTACTCTCCAGTCTGTGTCCACTTACTTTTTACCAACTCTCGACATTTATTTCACTCTCAGCTCTCAAGTGGACACGTACCTTAACCCTTAAACCAAGGGTGGCAAGAATTCTCGTCACCAGCAACAAGTGTGGAGGGCTGCGGGTGATAAGAATTCTCATCAAAGTAGTTTTTAAATTTGTACAGTCCCTAACAAGCTAGTTTCAGGCTGGCAACATTGAGGGTGAGAGCCAAGGGACTAACCCCAGCCCATCCAGCTACCACCAGTCTGTCTTTCTCAAACAGTAAGGGCGAAAGTATGAAGGATATGGGAGTGAGCAAGAGGGGAGTAGAGATTTACTGTTAATTTAGTATAGTAAAGCAAGATCAAGTTTTATCCAATATTCATTTAATCATATTCTGCTTACCAGGTCTCAACCTGATGCTTACAGAAAAGTATTGGCAAGCTTCAAATCTGAAATGGAGTTCAATCAACCAAAGATGGGAAAATCAGTAAAATTATATTAAACCTTTGGGTCCAGCATCTTCCTGGTGGTGGGAAAATAAGCAAACATTAGAGAAAGTTGTTGGGGGTAGAAGAGAGAGCCTAGTACAAGAGAAAGTGGAAGACTCGTTGAATATTTAACCCCAAGAATGGGACACACGAAAGTATAATAAAAATTATGTGAAAAGATCATCAGTATGTAATTTTCCTTGGCTCCATAGCCAGTGGTGAAAAATATCAATACTAGAAAAATGAGGAAGACAAATACCCAGCAAAATAGTTAACACTCACATTCACTTCAACTTTCAAGTCCACAAAATTTTCAGTTCTTGCACCAACAACCACAATTCCTTCACTAGAACAAAAATAACTTTGCATGCAAGATTCACCTTGAGCAACTCCTCCCCATCCACAGTATTCTCCTTAATATGCACAGTGACAGTGAAGACTGTGTGGGAGCGACTGGAATGTGCATTCATGAGCGTTGCTGCTGTTTGGCGCTTGGCTGATCCCTTCTCAAGGATGCTGTACACATCAGACTTGGAGCGCACGAGGACCTCTTCAAGACCCTGGATGATGCATGATCCCTTTCGAGAAGCATCCTCATATAATCTGGAAGCATATTTACAGTACAGTACTGGTACAGTAAATTAGATCTCATTCACTAAACACTGATTTACCCACATTAGTCATGCAACTTGAACAAGGAAGAGGTTATAATGGTAACTTCAAAATAATGTACTAAATCATTCATATAAAACATGACTATATTTACTACAATCAAACTATTGATCATATTTCATAGTCATAGCAGCTACTGTCTTAATATTTGCTCTCCAATCAACCACTTCTTATTAACTTGCTCAATCTTAATTTCGTGACAGCATTATTTCTTCTGGCAATGGTACAGTCAGACCCATATCCCTTATGATACAAGGGGGGAGTGAGGGTTGGGGACCCAGCTTTCTAACAATGACCCCACCAAAGGCTCAAATAGCCTCGGAGCCGACTCCTTCCCTGCCAGGGGTCCTGCACTGGCACTATTCTCTCCACCCCTTGAAAAAAGGGAAATGTGGGTATTGATGATGACTATTTCTGACACAAGAAACATTCCTATTCCAAAAGAACACAGTGCCAGTAAGTCATTAAATGTTTCCCAAATTTGAATGGGAACTCTAAATATAAATGGCACTGTCAAGAACACTACTGGTATTGGATGAATGTTCTGTTTTTCTATAGGTAACAAAGCTTGCTATCTGTAATCCAAGGACAGACAGCAATGTGTACAATTTTTGTGGTCAGTAAACCAAATGACATGGATGTACTGTACAGTATTAACATTCTTGTAGTATTATAAATTTTAACACAAAACAATGTGCCTGGAGCAAAACTGCAAAGTCATGACATAATTTTCATGAGGATGCTTTCTTTCTCACCTAAGTTTGGAGAGGTCATCATGGGCTGAGAGGAGGTCAAAGAGCTCCTCATTGTAGAGTTCGAGGAAGGAAACTCGCATACTGAACTCCAAGTTCTGTACACGAAGCTCATCAAACAGGTGGGTGACACATCGGGGAATAATACCAGCAAGAGGATCCTGTGGTGAATTAGATAACTATTATAAATACTACTTATAAACAGACTAATACTGCAGTTTGCAGTTGTGTCAAGGGCATTTAGTGGGTCATTATCAAGTGCAAAATTAAATAAGTTGCCTTTTACTGACCTCTTCCCAGGAAGTGTTGTCTGGAGTTCGCTCTCCCTCCATTGTAAAAGTCTTGCCTGTACCCGTTTGCCCATATGCAAAGATGGTGCAATTAAATCCATTTAGCACCTCATTCACAGAATTCTTGGCTACTGCACGGTATACATCAATCTGAGAAAGGAAAAGCCATTACAAAATTATACTTGCTAAATGAAATACTGTATTAAGAAAAGTATCTGGCATGGCCTAGGTTAAGAAATATATATATATATATATATATAAGTCCAAATTCCTTGATTTAAATATCACTGTGCAGGAAATGAACAGTACCGTATACCATAATGGAAAGAAAGATTAGCATAAAATATATTCACGAAAACAATGAAACAATGAAAATTCAGAAGCCCACCTGCTTAGAGTCCTGACCAAAGACTCGATCAAAGGTGAATGCCTTGGTGACCTTATCATGGGGTCGGTCACGTAACACCAATTCTTTGTTATTGCGACACTCCACGACAGACAACGTCTTGCTCTCTGTACCATTCATGGGCCTAAAATATAAAGGTAGTTAATATCTGATTAACCTGTGTATGGCATCAACAAAAGCCTGAAAAAAAAAAGCGTGGTAATTATACGTCAACCTCGCTATTTTCGCCACATTTGGAGTGATAAATAGTGGTGTATTATCATTGATATCTAACTTATCTTAGCATTAGAGCACGTAACCACCACCCCATTATGTTCCTGAAAGATTAAATTATATCATGTATTCATTAAACTGATATTGAAAAGGTTTAAGTAGACAAAAATATTATATCAAGAAAAACGCAGATCGTCACTTTCAAAGATGGCGGGTGACAGCTGAGCACTCCAAGTAATTTCGGGCGACGGCAAATTTCTTATATATACAGTACTGTACTCGATAGCCCACCTACCATACCCATTTAGTTCACATCTGGTAGTCAGGAGATGTAAGTACTGTATACGTTCTCACTCTTATCTGACGATATCGCTTGCCTAAATTTCTTTTATACGAGTATTTATATCTGGCGAAATTATTGATGCTGAATCACAAAATATGGCGAAATTGAAAAATACGGCGAAATAAGTGGCAAAATTAATGGTACCTTTTTCAATTTCGCCATATGCATATTATGAGTATAAAACTGATATTTGTCTCAAATAAAATTATACAGGGACATGCTCGCCCTTCAAGGGTTGGAATTAAACATAGCCAGTGGACTCGGGAGGACATGCAACGTGCTATTGAAGCTTGCAAGACTGGTACGATGACTCCTAACTGACCGGTTACAGAGGAAATTTAGTGAGGATTGCACTAATGCTGGACGGAAAAGGGCATTAACCCCTAGGCAGGAAAAAGATCTATGTAGGTTTATAGAGTACAGTATATGGCTATGAGGGGGTTTCCACTTACTGTCAATCAGATTCTTATACTAGCATGGTGTATTGACAAAGTACAAGGAAGAAAGGTGTTTGGGGCATCTGGACCATGTGAAGGATGGTGGAGGTCATTCAGGAATAAATACCCTGATGCTACTAAGTTGCAACGACCTGACAGGCTGGATAGAGGAAGGGCACTTTTTTCAACAGTTGATAAAATCAGAGACTATTTTCAGCTTCTAAAGCAGCAGTTGACTGAAGGGGATTACATGGCCAGGCCTAAAGATATTTATAACTGTGATGAAAGTATATGCATATTTGCATATTTGATGTCTGATAAAACTATTTTGTAACCATAGGCAGCCTATATTACGAGAAGATGGGCTAATATTTTTGTACCACAGAAGGATCTTATTTTATTATACAATGAAGAATTTATGTATTGGTAGGCAATGGTAGTGGAAGTGTCAATCACTGTCTATAGCTTTGACACCTCGCTACCTCTGGGAATTTCCCTCAAAGGGGTGTGGCTACGGGTAAAATTAATCATATACAGTACATCTATATTTTCTATATATATATATATATATATATACTGTAACAATGCCAAAAGGAAAAGAAATGTACAAGAAATATGTCTATTATTCACTCACCTCAACAGCAGAGTGACCGTATTCGTGTGGTCAGGTCAGGTCAGGTAATACTAATTCCCAAAATAACCATTTAATTTGAATATCTAGCCCAACCCAAGCCAACACGTGTTGTAACGCTGCTGTTTGGGCTATAATTGTATTTTATTGTATCAGTCTCGAACTTTGTTATTTCGCTTTTATTTCCGGTTTCAAGTGTTTATTTAAGACAATTACATATTATAAAGGCAACGCCATAGTGTACAGCATGTTTTCTCCCACCCAAAACCCCGGATTCCCAGGCTCTCCCCCAAGTTTGTATGGGGTATGAAAACTGGGCATATCTCGAAAACGGGGCATTTCCGAGTGAAACACCATTGAAGAAAATAGTCTTAGAATGGTCCTAATTAGTGGTAAAACATACTAATATATACGTTTTACTGAACCCAGGTTTACTGTAAAAATACCATAAAAAATAAATAGACCTAAGTTAAATAAAAGATCGACTTACTTACCAAGGGCCACATGCATGGACAATTGGACATTCTTGGTGCATACGGTGGCGTGGTACCGATACGATGGCTCCATAGACAGAGCCGTCACACAGTAAGTTCCAACACCATCGTATATACCACGGATGTTCTTGAATACGGCATTAATAAATAAATACGAAGTTGTCCGTATGCAAGAACGTCCATGGTGTTAACGATGGATATGTTATCATCGTACCAGTACCACACCATCGTATACACCACGGATGTTTGTAAATACGGCCCTAACAAACAATAAATACGACATTGCTGTATTTTACTCACCTACACCGGACGTAAACTTTGATATTTTGGGAATTGTTGCCTTTCCTCATCTTCCTGATTAATGCTGGACTCGCCATGGCTACTGTGTAAATGTTCTATCACTCAGTATATATTAAAAAACAACACTTGTATTAAAAAGAATGAGGACACGCCACCAACAACCTTCCTTCTTCACGGCTTCTACTATTTGTACTTATTTGAGTGGACCAATCACAGACAACAGATAGTGTTGCGATGCCGACCTTCCAAAATTATCGTACACTAATTCTTATATTGTCCTACTTTTCTCTAGATTATTATAGTCACATCAATATGGCATTGTATTGTACTTTGCTAGTCTATATTAATAAGGAGAATTTTAATAAACAAGTTATATTATACTATAAAAGACAGGAATATCACATACATTAAGACTAATGCGTTTATTTGTTATTAAGTGTTTTGCTTATTGTATATCCTCTAAAATAAGTCTAAATAATAGAAGCTCAAACTCAGGAAAAACATATAAACATATACTGAAATTTAATCACAGACATTGAAAATGTACATATTTGTTTCAGTAAGTGGAACACAAACCGGACGACTATAATATGACAATTTAAGCAAATCACGGTAGAAAAAAAATAGGTCGCGGCCATGGTCGCGGCAGACAATGATCCCAAGTATAAAAATCGAGGTGCCTTAACAACCGGCGACAGTACTGAATCAAATCTAAGCCTGTACATGAAAGAAAATGAAATGTTTCAAAATAATATTATGATACACAGGGTACGCAGAAACTGAAGTACGGGGAAAGTACCATAATTATCGTACGCGACGCCACCCTGCCAATCAGCGACCAGTACAGCAGTGTTGCCAGGACTCCTCGACGATATTTCCCCCAGCCTTTATTAACATCAGAATATTTCTCATTTTTGTCTCAATAATTCCCTGTTTACTCTTAACATTGACGGTATTTTGGTATTTAGCCCGGTAGAAATTTCCCTATTTACTCTTCAAATCTCCTAAAACAGTGAAATTTATCTGTACCTGACAACACTGAACCAGTATCATCATAGAACGAACCTAATTTCGGGATGTACGTTTTTCATTATTTATTTATTTATTTATTTATTTGCAAACTTAACTTTAGTGCTGTATCGTAATTATATAACGTAATTTTACACTTATGTTATCATTAGTAAGGGATTATTATTTGCATTATAGATTAAATATTTGCTGGATTAGAACAAAAATATTCCAAGATAGCATATGGATAAGATACATTTATGAGGGTTTTTCCATACTAGGGGCATTATATGTACTGTTTTTTGCTGCCAATCGCTTGCAAATATTATAGTTGTTCCCATTTAAAACACACACTTTTAAAAAAAGAACTGTATACGATTTTAAAAATAGGCATATAAAATACATGTATATAGGGGTAGGGCCTAGTAGGGTAGAATATGGCAGCATCTGGCAACTCAATTACCCACGCTAGCAACACCTGGCAGCCCAACCACGCACGGGGACTCTGAAAAGTCTTCACTTCATTTTGCTTGGCTGGCCCTGATAACTGTAGACTTCTCAAATACTTGACATGGAGTAAACCTCACATTCCTCTTTGACGTGATGAAGCAACAGCTGTATGAACTTTATTGTCTCCCAGTACAGTACGTTGAAAAGTCTTAAACAGTTAAGAGTAATTATTTAATTCCAGGCTCTAGACCTACGGCTATAACAATAAGTTTGAATTAATAAAGAAATTGAAACATTTAAATAATGATATAAATAAAGAAAATAAATAACAAACAACTAAACACCTTACAACTATAAACTTATTAATTAACCTATACACATGCAAGAATAACTGGTGAGACATAATAAACAATACGTGTGTGAATGTAGACACTCGTTATGGTGGTGGTATTGAACTGACGTAGATTCATGGACCTACAGGTGAAAACCATTATTCCAGTGGGGCCAAATACCTGTAAGGGCGTCATATTCCATAGGGATTGGTCCACAGTGTATATACTTTAAGTGTATGGACACGACTATGAAGGGTTATGGATGATATCGTAATGATTCTCTGAGACCCTGGCGAGCTAGACTAGAGCTAGGGGGCTCCGGCCCCTGCTCTGCCCCGATATCTTGAGAGAGGGCTTCCCATGCTAGAAAGGTCGCCAATGAGAGACCAGACTAAATAGTTCCCATCTTTCAGTTCTTCAACTGTCCCTCTTTTCATTTTATTTCCTTCCTCTCTATCACCTTTTTCTGGCGCTATAGGACCTCCATGTTGCCAAGCCTAATATCCATCAATCAACCAATATCGTAATGATTATTCCTCCTCCCTTTCCTAGTAACCGACTGGGTAACAATTGCAGTAAAACTGATGGTTAATACCGAGTAAGAATCACAAGAACAATATTCATCATCATCAATAATTGCTGGCGTGTGAATTGTATTGCTACGAGAAGTCTATATTAATTTTACACAATAAATACATTTCTTTGCAATGTAACATTATTGTTGGATTTAGATACCAAAAGAAAAATCAATAAGAAGACAGTAGGCTTTGATGCTTTATAACCTCAGGTGCTTACTGTAATAATTCTTTCCCTCTCCAATAATACCACTCTATCATTGTTGAAGCTTTCCCTGTCCAAGTCAACCCCTCTTTCTATTTTACTTGGTAGCAAGTGGTTCGCATCATGATCACACGTGGTTCAGGATTATAATGTCGGAGTGGCTCAACATAGACAAAGCGAAGTGGTAAACTAGGAAGTGGAACCAACTGTACATGCTTTGTATGTATAATAAGATATACAATTAACGAACGTATATATTACTACTATCCTTAATAATTTGGCTTACCTTTCTCACAGGGTGACAATTTTATATAATGTGTTTTAACACATATAGCACACACACACACACACACACACATCCTCTCCTCTTTCTCTCACTCGCATTACAATTATCGAAAGCAAATAAGTTAAGTAAAGTGATAATTGAAAATACCATTATACTTGCCATTATCATTCTGCTGCCAAATAAGAAAGTGTTTGAGTTAAATATTTTTATATACAAAAAAAATTCTTGTTATAGCAAAAACCATTGTAATAGTAACAGTAATAAGTGATAGGGTGAAACACTTGTGTATGTGTGTATAATTTTAATTACATTTAGCAGTGTTGCTGCATTAATTATTTCACCAGCGTTTTGACAGATTTCCTCGGTGGTCATCGCCTATAACCTGACCGTACAGTCAACAAACTATTCAAATAGAGGAAGGGAGCACTGCAAAATTTTACAATATGGTCAATGAACGGTAAACAAGTCAAAGAAAGAGACAGGGTAAATAGTGGAATAGTAAGGCTAGATTTACTGGGTTCTTTTTTCTCTGACGGGAGGAGGCAGTTGATCACTTTAATTATACAGTCAAGTAACTTCAATTTTATTATCATAATGGATGTCACACTACCATAATTCTGTATATATATATAAGAGTAGTTCCCAAAGTAGGTATGCTTGTATGTCTTGTAGTCCCTCTTTAGAGTCTGTGGGCGTCCTCTTGGTGAGTGGAGATAGAAAGGAGATAAGATGCTGCCTGGTCCCTTAATTAACAGCTTATCCACTTGCCAGGTATCCGTGCATGTATAGGGAGGTCCTTGTAGCGTTCCTTCTCCTTCTCTAGATTAGTGTGTGGGTATGCTGAGTTATTAGTTGTCTCTGCTTTGCTCCTGTGGTGTGTTTCCTCATGCTTTGGCATCAATTGAATTTGTGTTCGCCGAGATGGGCGGGGAAGTTGTTTTCCTATATGGGGTTCGAAGCATTAAGGGGAGAATGGAACTTTTCCCATACATATTACGAAGTCTCTTCCTCCCTCTGTTATTTCCTTTATTGTTGTGTCTTAGTGGTGTCGTAATCTTTTGTGGTTGTGGTTAGAATTGTTATCAAGTTATTATTCCGAATCAAAGGTTGGGTTACTATAATGATTTGTAGTTGTGGTCTGATTTTTGGATTCGATTATTGCATTTTCCTGTGGTTTGGTTGTGCCGTAGTGTTTTGGGGTTTGTTTTGTCGACTCGGTGAGGACTGCATTTCGTGTCTCAGGCAGGGTGAGGGTGAGGGCTGCAGCGACGACCGACACTATGCCAAACACAGCTGACGGAGCCCACACTGAAGTCTTACCCTGTACGGACACATAACAGGAATTAATTAAGGAGACAGTACACATAACATAACAGGAATTATTTAAGGAGACAGTACACTTAACATAACAGGAATTATTTAAGGAGACAGTACACATAACATAACAGGAATTATTTAAGGAGACAGTACACTTAACATAAAGGTACAGTTCTCCAAGAAAAGACTGCAACCTAATTTGCTGGTGTGTGGCAATATCTGGCAGCTGCTCCAACTTTTGTATGGATGAATGTATTTAGTTGAAGCCAATATCATCCATCCATACAAAGGTTGTAGGTTCTGAGTGATCTATTGATAAAATACGAGTGTTTACTTTGGAGCAGTTGCCAGATATTGCCACACACCAGCAAATTTGGTTGCAGTCTTTTCTTGGGCAACTGTACACAATAGGAATTACTTAAGTGAACAGTACACTTAACATAACAGTACATAATTGGAATTACTTATGGGAACAGTACACTTTACATAACAATACACAACAGGAATCATTCAAGGGGACAGTACATTTTTTGAACATCTATGATTCTATGGGGACATAACAGAAATTATTTTAAGTTTGGGACATCTGTACAGACATAACTATAAGTATTTAAGAGGACAGTACAGGTATGGTGCAGTACTGTACATTGGAACACCTTGATTCCTCCAAAGTATGCCAGGATGGCCACGGAAACAACAGGACCATAACACATCCTTATTACTGGTATATCTCTATATATAAAACACTCCGTCTGTTTGTCTGTGTGTGTGTGTGTGTGTGTGTCTGTTTAGCATCAATGCATGCCCGCATCATTTGACCTAGAGTAAAAAGTAATATGTTATTTTTATTGGTGAAGCCTGGGATGTGTCCTTGGCCTACATTTTTTTTAATGACCAACAGGGGGATTGGGTGGGTTCGAACCCCTGCAGCCCAAGCCGAAGGCTGTTATTGGCCTTAACCGAAAGATCCCAGGTTCGAATCCCCAGTACAATTTTTTTTTTTTTTTTTTTACAAATAATTCACCATTATGACCGGTGTAGTCCTTGAAATGTCCTCGGTCTAATTTTATTTTTGGTGGATATGTGTTTCTTGAATTATCAGCTTAAAACAAAAAAAGATTTATGACTTTCTCAACATAGATTCTATGGTTTCAAGCATCAAGGATGCCGGCAGGAATTAATTCAAACCACAAAATGTTACACACTTAAATTTAATACTAAATCTAAGGACAGTAGAAAAAAAGTTTTAAAATGACCAATGGAGGGGGGGGCGGTTGATCTCAGTACCCCTGCAGCCCAAGCCGAAGGCTGTTACCAATTCGCCACTCGGGCCTTGCTATTTAATTAATTTAATCGTGGCTGTTACAATGACACCTTCTACTGTAGTTGCGTCATGGATAACTTTTGTGGTTGTAAGGCTGGCATGGTTTCTCTGGGGGACCAGCAACCACACCAGATAATGGACTCCTCCCACCCTCCTATTAAATTCACATAAAAATAATTAGAAGAAATTTATTGATAAAATCACATGTAGGCTCTTCACCTGAACAACGTCGGGCATCGCTGCTAGTCATTGATATAAGGAAACAACAGGACCATAACACATCCTTATTACTAGTATATAATTGATATAAAGAAACAACAGGACCATAACACATCCTACTTACCAGTATATCATTGATGTAGGGAGACAGCAGTGACCCAAGCCTGGCGCAGACACTGGACTGACCCACGGCGAGTGAGCGGAACCTAGTTGGGTAGAGTTCACTGGTGTAGGCCCATATAAGCTGGAATGCTGCTGTCACTGCCACCTTCCCAGCCTGTGACAGCACCACCACCGCCGTCAACCCCTCCTCTGATGTGTGTAAAGAAGTGAGACAATTTTAAGGTGATAATAGTATAACTTTGTTACTGTACTACTGTACACTCTATACCTGAGAGTTCCACTGGGATGTGGCTAACGTGGCACAGCGCTTCGCTTGTTTTTTTTTGTTTTTTTTTATTGATGGATGTTAGGCGCCGCAACATCGAGGTCCTATAGCGCCAGGAAAAGGTGATAGAAAGGTGTGACAGCAAGCAGAAAGGAAATAAAAATAAAAGAGGGACAGTTGAAGACCTGAAAGCTAGTGGCTGGTGCCGAAGGAGCGCCAAAACCCTTAAAGTATTGCCCACATTACTGCAGGCAATACACCCCTATGGGGTAATGCATGGGAACCATTTAGTCTGGTCTCTCACTGGCGACCTTCCTTGCATGGGAAGCCCTCTCTCCCCGAAAGGGATCGTATGCAAGATGATCTTTGGTGTTGACAATAGTGTAGTACCAGTACGATGACTCTGTAGGGTGTGTCTATATATGGAGTAGTTGTAGCAGTGCCACGCCATCGTATACAAGAATATCGGTGGTGTTGACAATGTCGTGGTACTGGGCCCATAGTTCTGTAGAGTGGCTAAGTAGTCATCATTCTGGTACCACACTATCGTCACCACCATGAATATTCTTTGATGAATCATCGAACTTGCCACAAAGTTGAAGATAACATAAGTTTACACGAGAAAGTACCAATTTATAAAGCATGAGGTTGGAGCAATTTGACACAAGTTAACATGGACAACCAAACTAACCATGAGGTAGAAGCATCATAATGGCCATGACTAAGAAGATACACACAGCACAGATAAAGTAGAGCAGAGCCAGTGATCTCTTACGACCCACAAACACCATCATGACCCACAGTAGCAGGTAGGACGGCACTTCTAACAGGCCACCGAAGAACACATATAAGTAGGGGTCTGTGCTGTATGAAGAAAGGTACAGTAAAAAAAAAAGTAATATTATACAGTAATCCACTGTTATGTAGGTGTATAGGGTTTCTGAACTGCATAAATAAGGTACTGTAAAAAAAAAGAAAAATATAATACAAGTTGGGTAATTCCTGGTTTTTCACTCTTGTAATGTTTGTGTATTGTAGTATAGGCCTACCCTTGTCTATACGTCAATGTACAGTAATCCCTCGTTTTCTACGGTTGTTATGGCTATGAATTATACTCTGGGTTCTAGGAATTCCTGCTGTACAATAAAAATAATATATATATTCAATCTTGTTATGGGTGTGAATTATACAATTATATATGAATTCGTAGACAGTAAATCCTCATTATTCACTGAGTTTATGGGTGTGTAATGTACAAAAAATAGTTTACTGTAGACAGATACATTACAAACAGTGCAATTTTCACCCATAACATCAGCGAAAAACAACAGATCACAATAGTTATAGTAGTGGCACATTATGGTCCAAGAATAGTGTTAAAAAGATTTTTTGGAACACTTACTTTTGATAAAAGATACGGTTGAATCCACTAGTAACGAGCACAGTGCCAAGTGAGTTTGGAGAAATGTAGCACCACTGTGTTTATAGTTCGCATCCATGTGGTGAATCCTATAGCAGAATTGAAATCTATCCAATCATTTTCTATTAGTACGAATAAACAAATACAGTTATGCCACATCTACCATTACTAAGAGTAGGCCTACACAAAAACAGTTGCGCCACATTTCGCCAAACCAATCACCGGACACTGCTGTGTTCGTTATTAGTGGAGGCAACAACTCACTCACCCCAGGTTGCTTGCATTGAGAGCAACTCCATAATAAACCATGGAAGCGGAGAACCACCCCACGAACACCACCAACGTGCGAAGTCTGAGGTGAGGAATTAACATCAGGATGAAGAAATGCTTTAGCTCCTTCAGCAACCGCCAACCTTCTTCCTCTGGTCCCACCTCAACAGTCCTCTCTATGGCCGTCTAATAAGGCAAGAAAGCAGGAATTATTATACAGTGCTAGTGGTGGTAAACTTGGAGCTATTGAATTCCTTCAAACTATTCCAAGCAACAACAGGACACCAACATATTTCATCTTGTTCTGTTGTTTCATGACATTCTTAAGATGAATCAAGGCACTTAAATTTACCAGACGTGTATTACCCCCTTGAAATTAGTATATAATGATAATGTGAATGTTGACACAATAAGTCTTTTATTCTATAGTCAAGAAAGCAAGATTAAAAAGAGAGTATATTTTGGTTCCTTAGAGTGTATTGATAACTACACATCGTAGAGCCCTCCAGATGGTACCATTCGAAAGAGGAAGAGTTGAAGGTAAGGATGGAACAATTTTGAAGTCGGTACGTTCTATACGTTAAGAGTGAGAGCGTTGTGAAAATAGGGCAAATTGAGGAATTTTGCGGGTACCGGCAGGCGGAAAACGCCCGAGCTGTAGGTGTTAAAATACATTAGGAGGCGTATTTAGAAACTTTATCCTGTTTAAATATTATACAGTAACCTTTGGGGTATTATTAGAACAGCAGGACTGTTCTTGGCTAGGATCGCGCAGTGTTACCACATCCGGCTAGTTCCCGGGAATTTGCCCCGATTACTTTATGCTAGTTTACACCGGTTATATCCCGATAGTTTGCACAGGTTAGGTCAAGGTAGTTTGCCCTGGTTAGGTCCTGGTAGTCTGCTGTGGTCTAGGTTAGGTTAGGTCAGGTCAGACTAATTTCCAAATTATGTTTGTAAATTGGAGCATTTCTCGAAAACACCATGGATGAAAAGTGTCTTAGAATGGTCCAGAATAGTAGGTAATGATAAAAAAATATACAATATAGTGAACACAGTACTTCTGTAATGTTACCCTGTTTGGAAATAATAATAGTGATGGTACCAGCTTAATTAATTGTCACTGACCTGCTTTTCAATGTTTGTCATGGCTGCTAATATGACGTCATCTGTGGGTAAGGTTCTGCCGTTGACCTTGGCTGCCCACGTGAGTACATGAAGTGCCTCATGTAACCTGCCCTGTGTGATCAGCCAACGGGGCGACTCTGGCAGCCACCTAAACAACAACAACAATATGTCAGCGATCAACCGAGTAAAATATTCATGGATAAAGGGATTGAAAAATAAGATGATTTATGTAACTAAACAACAGCAGCAGCATCAATGTGTCTTGTTGTCAGCAAACAACCAAGTGAAGTGTTCTTTAAGAATTAAAGTGATTGGAAAGTAAGATAATCAAGCGTGCAAAAACAACAACAGAACATGAACTCCCATCAAGCTATGTGATGCGTGCAGAACACTCAGAAGCAAAAGTAATGTCATGGGAAATCTTGAAAGTCCTGCTGTAGTGCCACAGTGTCCAAAGGTCTTACGGGAACCATAGGACAGGATACGGAAATAAGATTGTGATCGGAGGAGCCCAATGGAGAGAAAAGTACAGTACAACAGTATAAGCATAAGGATGAGAGGTTAGGAATATGTAAGGCCAACTGTCTGCAGGCACTTCCCTTTACACGCACCAATCATTTACACAAGATAAGTGTAAATACCTTGTATACTGCATATGTGGTGAAACTTACCAAAAGAATATGATACAATAGAGAGTTGGGAGTGCATATACAGCATGGAGCAACTGCCATGTCCTGATGAGATAAGCTATTCCTGGGGCCACCATATAGCCGAGAGCCCAAGGTATAACAAACATTGCACCTACACCAGCACGGTAACGAGCAGCACAGCTCTCCATCACTGTCAATAGAAGAATAACAACGTAATATTAACAAAAATAACACCACACTACAGTCACCTAACCTAAATTAACCAAATATAACCACAGCAACACTTAAATTACAACTTATAAATATTGCATTTTCACTTACCTCTTATTTTAAATATGCAAACTCTTTTCTGTGGTCAGTATATTGGGATGGTATCAATATTATTTTTCAATGCATCTCCTTGGTGTTCGAATACAGAGAAAGACTTTTTTTTTTATAAAAAACTAAACAGCTGTGGATAAAATGAAGCCTTCCAAAAGCTGTCCTAAAACGCGTCGAAAATGCCATATAGTCTCTCAAACGGAAAGATTTTGTCTCCCAGCATAGTTTGGAAGAATCAATGCCTCCAAATTTCCCACAGCTAGTTATTTCCCTTAAGTTTGTAACCTTTCCTCCATCCTCTAGTAAAAGGATAGTTAAACTAATGATTTCTCTCTCCTTCAACCTGTTTTCAGAATCTGACAGGATATCTCTGAATTCAGATAAAGCAATTGTAATCTGATGTTGTAGAATAAAGAATAAATGAAAAGTGCAGTTGCCTCCAATAGTAACGAACAATACGTCCAGTGAATTTGACTACAAGTTGCACCACTATATTTGTTTACATGTAGTAATAATAAATATGGTACCACTGCGTTTGTTTACATGTAGTAATAGTAAATGTGGCACAACTGTGTTTGTTTACATGGAGTAATAATAAATATTACACTTCTGGCTAGCACAGTGGTAGAAGCTGTGGCTGCAATTCTGTAACCCATGGTTCGATCCTTGCTTGGGACACGTTAAAAAATGCCACTGATGCCAGAGGTTACCACCCATGTGAGCAGGGGATGGGGGGTTTGAGTCGGCTGTCTGAGGTCTTACGCAGCCTTAGCCAAAGCTGACTCGGGTCTCACGTAGGTGGAGAGGTCTCTGGGCCACTCATCATCCTTGTGATGGGTGCCATAGTTGTGATTCATACACATAGTGTGTCCCATTGACTGCCACTCATTGACGGACCTTTCACCTTTAACTGCATTTGTTTACATATAGTAATCTATATATATATAAAACAGTCCGTCTGTCTGTTTAGCCGCTATGCACAGCCGCATCGTTTCACCTAGAGTAATAGTTTTTACATACGTTTTATGGCTAAAACCTGGGGAGTGTCTTGGCCCTATATATTTTTTTTTCAATTATTAACCAATTAAAAACGACTTTTTTCCTTCCCCCCTCCCTCAGCTGACAAATGCTGGTAAATTTTGTCATTTTTCAACTTTCATGTAGGCACAAAATTTTCTTGCAGAATGAAAGAGCTTGAATTTACACACCAGGAACTGAAAACGGGAGCCTTCTAGGTGTATAACTGGCATGGTTTCTCTGGTGAACCAGCAACCACACCGGATAATGGACTCCTCCCACCCTCCTAATAAGTTCACATAAAAATAATTAGAGGAAATTTATTGAAAATACCACATGTATGATCTTCACCCGGGCAACGTCGGGTATCGCTGGTAGTAGTAAATATAATACAACTGTGTTTGCTTACATGTGGTAATAATTAATGTGGCACCACTGTGTTTGATAACATGTAGTAATAGTTTGTTTACATGTAGTAGTAATAAATTTGGTGCCAACAAACATGGTGGTGCCATAATATTCCAAACCCACCGGGTGCTGTGCTCGTTACTAGTTGAGGTAACAGTAAATTAACATGATAGAACCCGTCCATCCATACCAAAGACAAAAAGGGCGAGGTATACTCCAGCATCCATCGCGGTCATGATGCCTTTGAGAATAATGTACATCTCGACTGTAGGAGAAGCGGCGATTAGGAACGATGACACTATGTTGAACACGGCTGCCAACAACACCACCTTCCGTCTGCCCCACCTGACAATGTAAACAAACATTCAGAGTTTATCATTTCAAACATTATGTGTAACAAGACTATAAGCAAAGGGTCGTATGAAAGAATATCGGTGGTGTTGACGATGACCTGGCCATACGATGGCTGTATAGTATGTGTATGGAGTCATTATGCCGGTACATGTACAGTTGCCCACGCATGAATCTAATACGCCTCGTTACTTGTGAGATACCTTCAACAGGAAAGAATATGAGTAAAAGTTATAGTTTGTTGACAAGCAGACAGTAATAATATTTTATTGTCTGTTGGTCAACAAACTACATCTTTTATCACTTTTGTAGCCACCTCACAAGTAACGAGCCAAACCAACTTCATGTGTGGGCAACTGTACCATGCCATCGTCAACACCATGATTGTTCTTGCATACGGAACTAAAATTTTCTATTACCCTCATCATTCATCATAATTATATTAACTTTCTATTTTGTGTGTATTCAAGCAAAGCATTACGGACAAATTATTGAAATGCTCCTGAATTTAGAACGAATGATTCGTCCAAGCAACAAGAACTCATTATTTTTGTTACTTAGGTCCTGTTTCCTAGCATATTTTGGAGGAACCAATGCGCTTCATTGTATCAAAAGTGTATTATTACCCCTTTTATTGGAACAAGAATAGAATAATCTAATTAAAAAGTCTCACAATAATATCAGCGTAAGAGAAAACAAACACACAAACACTTACTTGTCTATCAAATATCCAAAGCTGATGTATCCCAGAAGTTTTCCCACCATAACTATTGCCTGTGTTGTGGAGTAAATAACTCGTCTCTCACACACAAGGTCCCACTAAACAACACAAAAACACACACAGGTTAGTATAATAAAATATAATATATTTCTATTGCCTATATAAACCACACACACATGTATTATTTACTAGCAACGATACCCGACGTTGTCCGGGTGAAGATCTTACAGCCTGTCCCCTATTCCTGCATCCCCCCACCCCAAGCCTGTCCCCTATTCCCTCACTTCTTTCCCTCTGTGGCTGGGTACCAGTTCGGAAGTCGGGATGTGTGTTTGTAATGAATCTCTGTACAGATAAATCATTCTTGTACATTACATACCCATAAACAGAGTGGTGGATGATGAGGGTTCACTGTACACAGATGCATAGATAACAGTATAATCTATGCATATAAAACACTCCGTCTGTCTGTGTGTCTGTTTAGCCGCTATGCATGGCCTTATCGTTTGACCTAGAGTAAAAAGTAATATGTCATTTTGATCGATGAACCTGGCTAGCGTCCTTGATCTACAAAAAAATTATAAATGACCAATGGGGGGATGTGGGGGGTGGGGGTTGAACCCCTGCAGCCCATGTCGAAGGCTATTATTTGGCTTTAACCGAAAGTTCCCAGGTTCGATTCCTCGGTACAATTTTTTTTTTTTTTTTTTTTACAAATGAGACACCATTCTGACCGGTGTAGTCCCAGGAATGTCCTCAGTCTAATTTCATTTTTAATGAATATGTGTTTCTTGAATTATCAGCTTAAAACAACCAAAGATTTATGCCTTTCGCAACACAGACTCTATGGTCTCAAGCATCAAGGATCCAGACAGGCCTGGCTTGCATGCCCAGTTTAGGAATTAATTCAAACCACAAAATGTTGAACACCTAAATTTAATACTAAATCTAAAGACAGTGATTTTTTTTTTAAATGACCAATGGGGAGGTTCGATCCCAGTACCCCTGCAGCCCAATTCGCCACTCGGGCCTTGCTATTTAATCATGGCTGTTACAAAGCCAACTACTACTGTAATTGCGTCATGGATAACTTTTGTGGTTGTAAAGCTGGCTATGTTTCTCTGGGGGACCAGCAACCACACCGGATAATGGACTCCTCCCACTCTCCTAATATGTTTACATAAAATTACTTAGAGGAAATAAATTGACAAAACCACATGTAGGACATTCATCAGGACAACGTCGGGTATCGCTGCTATAAAAAAAAAATAGTAGTACATAATTACACATCCATAACAACAGTTGAAAGTCAGAGTCCACTATATTATAAAACTGCACATATATGAATTATTTCTAATACTCTGCCCTCCTTTTGGTAAAACTATCCCGGTAAAATATCAACACGCATGAATGAGAAGTAATTGATTATGAGTAGGCTACAGTATATATATATATATATATATATGTATTGGTCTTATAGGTTTGTAAAGCTTTATATTACACACCAGAATATACATACAGAAGTCTCCTACCTCCATTGGTTAGCAGAGCATCAAAGTTGGAAAATAATACGACAGCTACCCCTCCAATTGACATACGAGGGCGTACGCATGTGTTACACATATTTATAAATCATAGGTGCATGAGTATATGTACCTGGATGTGTGCTTGTGTGTAAAACTAGCATATAATGCACTGAAATAATGCTGCCATAAATTTTGATAAAATACGGTTAAGAGAAAACCTCCTGCCTGTCTACAATATATAATTATATCTATACAGAGCGATATCAGTGTATTGTTATATAGCATTAATTTATTTGACTTACCTCAGTAACCACAGTAGACTGGTACTGACTGTAGTTAAAATCTCTGGCCAAACACTGGACTGGATTCGGATACAATACATTGAGTGTTGATTTGTTGAGCATAGCAGCCTCGTATCCCATCTCAACAACCTCAGTATAGTTGTAGTTGTACATATCACAATGATCATGTTCATCCGTTGTGTTACTGTCAAACATTGGGTTGTGTGCAAGAACTTCAATTTGTGGTGTTGACGATGGTTTGGTACCGGTACGATGGCTCTATAGGCTAATGTGAGTATTTATGGAATCATTGTAAGGGTACAGTACCACACTATCATAATTATACATGACAATGATTATAAGAATATCCATGGTGTTGGCATTGGTGTGGTATTGTATTAGGCTATGTAGCATGTGAATGTAGTAATAATGTTTAAATATTAGGTATGTAGAAATTTGTAAGGATGTGTTCCAAGTTGCATACAATATGATTAGGTGAAATGTAGACTTGGAGGAATGAACTCAATTTCATTTCCCTTTACATACTGCTATGATAGTTCTGTAGTATATGTGTATAAAAACCGATACCACACTATAATATACAGGAATATCCGTAGTGTTGACGTACGATGGTATGGTATTGGTATGATGGGTCTGTAGTGTGTATATGGAGACATCGTACCGGTAATACACCATCATCAACACCACCAATATTTTAGTGTCAAACAAACATTGCAATACCACCTAACACTATAATGCCATCTAACACTAAAACAATATCTAACACTATAACAACATCTAACATTATAACACCAAATATCACTTTAACACCATCTATTTAACATGATAACACCATCTAACACTATAACACCATCTATTTAACATGATAACACCATCTAACACTATATCACCATCTATTTAACATGATAACACCATCTATATAACATTATAACACCATCTATTTAACATGATAACACCATCTAACACTATATCACCATCTATTTAACATGATAACACCACCTAACACTATAACACCACCTATTTAACATTATAACACCTTCTAACACTATAATTCTGTCGTAATTTTTAATAAATGAACTAGCCAACCCTAGCAGAGAGAGAGAGAGTCTGGTGCCTCTAAATGTGTGTATTACCTGGTGTGTGGGATGGCTAGACTGATAACCTGGTGTTGTGTCCAGTTAGCTTGGTGTAGTTGGGGCACCAAACACCAGTGGTCAGGAGTCGCTCCAAGGAACTGGTAGGTCAGTGATTGGAGTGGAGATATAAACGCCTCTGGTTGTCAAATGAAAAAGTTAGATTAGATTAGTTTAGCAAATGTTAAAGTTAGGTTAGGGTAGGCTAGAAAATGAGAAAGTTTGGTTTAATTGACTTCATATGAAAAGGTTAGGTTGTACACTTACCAAGGAGCAGGTAAAAGATAAGATTAGCTAGGGTCAGATAAACAGACCACCTGGCTACGGTCAGGTACACAACAGATAACCAACACACGTAGCTAGAAATAGGCATTAAGATAACCAGGTATCACCAGCTACCTATCAGTATATGCAGCTAGAAATAGGCATTAAGATAACCAGGTATCACCAGCTACTTATTAGCATATGCACCTGGAGATAGGAGCAAAGGTCATTTCAGCTACCTGAGGTAGCTTACTCAGCTATCACATGACCACAGTAAATCATAACCCACCAAATTGGTAATATTGGAATCCAGACTTTACTGTCAACTCCGGTAGAGAATGTATTCAAGCAGAGGAGTTAAACTAGTAGGTAGGATACTTAAACACTGACTCTGTCTCCACACAGAGAGACCATACAATATAAGACAAGGCACATTATTATTCCCTAAAGATATATATATATATATAGCAGGAATAAAATAAATCAATTATCAGTGTACAGTTCACAGAAAATGTTTAGGAGGTGCAGACAAGGTATGTATAGAACACACAATGAAATTGAGTATTTTTCTGTGTGTGTGTGTTATGAAGTGAAGACAACTCACGTATATATCACATAATGATTGTGTGTATTTGTTTGTGCGTGTTTATACTATCCATCCCCTTATGAAGTGCAGACAACTTACCTATAGAACACATAATAAACATGATTATATTCCATCGTCCATTGGTGCCTGCCATCTCCAGTAGATCCTCGAAGGTAGCCAGGTCACCCTTGGTCTCTCCTCCTCCAATTCCATCTTCTCTTCCTCCTTCCCCTCCACCCTCTCTTCTTCCATTTCGTTCTCCACCATCTATTCCTCTTTCTCCTTTACTTTTCTTTACTGTTTCCTCTTGTACCTCCATCTTCTTTTGTCGAGTCCGTCTGGAAAATATTATTAATGTCGAGATAATTCAAAGTGTAGAGTTTGTAAAGAAGGTCTACGATAGTGAAGTTTTGGGACCTGGTGTGAGAGGCAGACCAGAGTGAACGAGTATGTGAGAGAGAGAAGTGTGAGGGGGTGGGAGTAGAGCAAGTGAGGAGGGAGTGCGTTGATAGGGAAAACTGGAGACTCTTCTGCCGTGGCCACCCCCTTGGTGGGAGTTCCCGGGGGGAACGAGGCGTCAGAGCTATAGATAGATAGATAGAACAGGACACATAACAAAATACAGAAGAACACACACACACACACACACACCAGGACACATAACAATACACAGATGGAAACACACACACACACACACAACAGGACACATAACAAAACACAAAAGGAAACACACACACACAACAGAATACATAACAACCTGGAATATGAGCATGTGACAATAGTTGTAGTCAATCTGGAATATATGAATATAAGGTTTCCTGCCTGATACACTATTAGAACCCATCAGGCGAGAGGGCTGATGTTTGTGGCGGGTAGCTGATTCTAGCCGCCACATGTTTCTAAGGTAATTGCGACCCTTGAACATGTGTGTGTGTGTGTGTGTGTGTGCTTTAATTGTTGTGTTTAGGAGGGGTCCATTAATCAGTGAGATAAAGAGTGTGTGTGTTTTGGTAATAGTTGTGTGTGTGTGTGTGTGTGCTTAAATAGGTACAGTATGAGAGAGAGAGAGTGTGTGTGTGTTTTAATACACATTTGATAAACTGTGAAATACTTTACCTCCATCCAGCTTTCCCTCTTATTACGCCTTATGTTCAGTCAAACGCAATGTCAAGGCATCTCGAACGATACTGGACATGATTTTGCACCTCTCATTTGTTTGGTGTCACAGTTGAGGATGGTTAGCGGGTTCTCAGACAGAAACACAAATTCGGAAGAAGAATGCGTGTGTGTATATTATGTATGTGTGAGTTTGTACTTTAATACGTGTGTGTGTGTGTGTGTGTGTTAATAGTTGTATGTCTATGTGTGTGTGAGGGTATGTGTTTGTGTGTGTGTTAATGTTAATAGATGAAGGAGTGTGCCTGTGTGTGTGTGAGAGAGAGAGAGAGAGAAAAAAAACATAGATGGTGTTTTACAGAGTCAGACATAATGACTGACAAGTCATCATGAGTACACGTACAAAATTAGTACACACAGCACAACACAACACGGTACAAACACAAACAAGGAAAAACATCACCTGCACCAATTATTTCATATCACGCCCAATCTGTCTGACGGGACATATAGTAATATTATCCACGCACCAAATTTTCTGTACCCCCTCAGTGGAATTTAGGGTCAAAGAGAGGGTAGGTAAACGGACGGTATATAGCCACCACAGTGTTGTCAACTCTACCCAAGATAGTATTCCCGAACCATGAGTTGTGAAGCTCCATTTGAAGCATTCACTGGTGGGAGGGAGAGTTGGAAAGGGGGATAAATGGAAGGTATAGTTCTCAATCTCCTCATCCTGTCTGCTTAAATATGTGTGTGTTATTTTATTTTATTAATTGCACTGAAGCGTCAATCAACAGGCATGCAACCATCCATACAGGTAGTCAGAACCCATGAGAATCAAATTACTACTACACACACACACACACACATACATCATGAGAACACAACAGAATGAAGCGCAAGCATACAGACAAATATTTACATTATGACCTATTTAAATCCACCAAAACGAGGATGGCGCACAAGCTCCTCCAAAACCTGATGGTTCAGCAGGTGTTGACAAACGACATCAAGTGGCTGGCCCAGGGGCAGTAAGTGTCGGACAATGGGGCAGGCCAGGCAATAGTGCTCTATAGTGTTAGCAAGAGGCGTTCCACACAAGCGACACTCAGTGAAGGGAGGCTCACCCTGCATCCCAGCAACCTGCCATGGTGGCCGGTAGCCAAACCTCAAACGAGCAGAGACTACATTATGCCACCGAACCATGAGGCCTCGACGACGGTAGGAATATTTGTGGCGGCAGACAGACTCGTAATGGGTGATGGAGATGCTGAAGGGCCTCTCTGCATCCCTGCGTCGCCGTACAGGAAGGAGAGCGGCGGAGCGGACTCTAAAGAGGTAACATGTCAGGGAGAGAGGACGTCCAACACCACGAGGAGGCAGATGGCAGGCTTCCTTTGCGAGTCTGTTAACTGTATCATTGTGACATAAACCTACATGGGATGGTACCCACAAGAATTTGATAGTCAAGTTACGATGACGTAATAAGACCAAAAACGATAAAATCTGCTGAACAATACTAGAGTGTGTCACAGGGCTGAACACTAGAGAGGGAATGAAGGTCAGGTTTGGAGTCACAACAAATGGCAGCTTTCACTCCATGTTGACAAACAAGACTAACAGCATCCAGAATTACATACAGTTCACACAATGTTGAGCTGGAGTAGTTACAGAGACGACGACCAACCCAGCCCCCTGGAAGTGACTCCATATCAGGTGAGAAAACGGCACAACCCGCCGCACCATCCACTTGCAATGAGCCATCAGTGTAGAGGCAGTATGGATCTGTGATGGAGGACGTCACTGTTTCTATGTGTTCCAGAGTCACCTGCCGCTGTAGAGAAGGCAGTTCCGACTTGAAAGTAAGTGTAAAGCTCACATCAGGTGTTGGTAGCATCCACGGAGGCGGCCCTGGGGGTATGCCTGCAACCATTATATATACAGTATATTAATACTACAGAGCATAAAAGAAACAGACCTTATAAGAGTACGTTCAGCAGGCAGTATGGGAGGGACAGGGTAGTTTGGTCGAAGAGAAGCTCTGACTAACTGAGAGTAATCGGGTGAGAGATGTGGGAAATGGAGGCACTTGACAGTATAGCAAGTAACATTAGAATAAATTCTCTCCACTAATGGGGGAAGACGCAACTCATGCTGTATGTTCACTAGCCTGGTCGACATTGGACAGTCGAGAATTAACCTCATTGCTCTATTGTGAATTTTTTCTAAAGTTTCCAGAGTAGCCTTGGGAAGCTGAATTAGAGCAGGGGAGAGATAATTAACAACTGAACGGATAAATTACATAATTCATTATCATGGGTTCAGAATTAAAAGAAAGGCAAACAAAATAAATACAAGTGAACCAGTAAAAGCACTTGCATCATCAGGGTCTCTAGATTTAAATTCGAAAGAATCTCACATTATACATCATGCATTACATATTACTCAATCCGTGCACGGGTACGAAGAATATTAATTTTGATGTCACATCTCAAGGGGAATCACAGGGAAGAAGTTGCAAACACTGTAACGAAAATAATCATATAACCAGTGAATGTTATAAATTACATAATACTAAAGGAAATGATCAAGGGAAATCTAAGCATAAATATTGTCATTTACATGAGTCAAATTCATATTTCTTTGATGAATACATGATTCTTAACAAAAGGAAACAGGATTTGCACAATCGAAACATGATGTATGAAACGAGACCACCACAATATTAAAAATAAAACTGTAGGCCCTGTCGTCGTAAATACCGATGATATAATATTAATCCCTGTCTTAATATCACATAGTAATACTCCATTAATGATAGACACAGGAGCAGCAGTATCCTTGGCATCCGGTAATTCCTTTAACAAATTGTACAAATTAGGTCCCCAACGGCTTTTATAATCCAAGATTAAGCAGGTGACATATAATTGTCAACCATGACAGGCAATAAATTACAGGTAATAGGGACACTAAACCCTTCCTGTACGGTTAGACAAGGGAACTAACCATATACACATAATAATGAACCCTAAACAAATAATACATTTTAGGAATTAATGTATTTTAATAGAGTATTGTCCAGGCCAATATATAAGTCCATATAATGTTACCCATATATATATATATATATATATATATATATATATATATATATATATATATATATATATATATATATATATATATATATATATATATATGTATTGAAAAAATGGAAACTACTCCATTTTCATACAGGCTATTGCTGCATATAATAGTATAATTAACTCCAAATATCGTCCATACATTTGAGGATACAATTTCCATCTCAGGTACAGCCACATACTACCGTTCTATCCTAATAGAACCAAAATAAATAAATAAAATAAAAAGGGATTACAACCTACTTTAACCAAGGTAAACAGTGAAAAGGTCACTGATCTTAATAAAACATCTACTAATAATCATGTAAAGAAAAAGAACATATTTATGTGATCTGTACAGATGGAAGTGAGATTAAATACCACAAGGAAATATTATATCGGTTTTAACCGAAGGGTATAAACTATAAAGGATAGTCATATAAGGGAGAAACTTAGAAATTTTGTCAGGAGACGAGATTTTCCAATTTATCGTGATAATTTAATTAATATACTTGCCACAGATTAAAATGTGATTGCCCTACCTGGTAAAATTTTGGGAAAACCTATTTATAAGTAAGCATATAGGCTACCGTACCTCATACCATAGGCAGAAAGTTGTAAATGATTAATGAAATGTTGGATGAAAGTATTATTAAGAATTCTAACTCCTCCTTTTAACAGTCACATGTTTTGGTGTCAAACATGATGATGAATTTAGGCCAGTAATTCTTTACAGGCAAACTATATAATGCTACAAATATAAATTAATATCCCCTCCCTCCTTTAAGAGATGTTTGGTCTAACATTGGTCAAACAAAAATAATCTCTACATTAAAAGTGGTCAGTGGAAACTGGCAAGTAGCATTAGATAAAATCAACCCATTACTACATTTAATACTCCCATGGTTATTATGAATACATTCGTAGACCATTTGGGTTATGTAATACTCAATCAACATTTCAGCATATGGTCAATTTTCGTGTTACTAATTAAATAGTGTTTTTAATAACGACTAGTCATCGCTTAGCTAGGCAATTTAGTTATTTTTCTAAAGAGGTACATTCACAATAAGTAACAAGATGGAAGGTTATACATAATTACATTAGGTAGGCCTCACACTTTAAATGTCTATGTGTCATTTTTACCAGGATATTAAAATTATAGGTTTTACATTAACCGCCACTGGACTCCATACCTATTTGATAAAATACGAACAATGAAAGTCTTCTAACGTAAAATCACTCTTGGGTTTATATTCGTATATAGAATCATTGTAAAGAATTTTTCCCATTTAACTGACACTCTAAATAATCTCCTCAAGATATGCAAAGTTGGTATGGATGCTGAACAACGGCTGAGCTTTGCTTTATTAAAAGATAAATTGGTATCAGCTCCGATTCTTGCATTCCCATACTATTCATTATCTTAATAATATCACGTTTACAGATGCTTCTTCAGTAGGCTTAGGCACTGTACTTATGTAAGAGATAACTGCTGCCACCACCTTACCACCATCACGGGGAGACGGAGAGGAGGTGTCCTTCACTGTGGAGGAAGGGCGTGGAGTCTACCAATGTAGCGGGACCTGATGGTGGGTAGGTCGAAGGCTCACTCCATGCCCGTGGGAGAAAAACTGCTGACGCCCAACCACCGCAGCGACGGCAGCAGCAGGCAGACATCGTCACCGTCTGCACCAAGACTGCTGTTGCCGTAACTGTAGAAGGGCTAGGTTGTCTCTCTGACCTCCTCCTGGACATCTTCAAGAGAAATGGCTTACCACCAATAGCCATTTCTCCTGATCAACAACCACCCACCACCACCATCACCAAGAATCGAGGCAGCAAGTCCGCACGACGGCGGAAGTGCAGAGAGGAAGCGCCTCAAGCGGCCTTGCTCCGGCCCATCCGGTTAGTGCTGCCTCGCCCATTCAACATGGCAAATAGCGGGAAGGCGCCACCACCACCACCACCATCACAGCCACAACCTGAACCTTCCGTACAGGACCCCGAGTTGGAGGAGGACTCTGACACCAGTTCCTCCTCCAACACCAACGACACCAATGACAACATGGATCTGGAAGATGGAGGGGAGTGGCAGACCGCTGGGATGAGGAAGAGGAAAAGAAGGATAGACATTACCAAATTTTGGATGACAGCTTCTCCTCGCCTCAACCTGTTCCAACAACACATCTCTCGGCGACGTGACCCCAATATCTTCCAGATGAGAGAAGAGTGGAACACCCCTATTAGACGTCCGGATAAATATAATAGAATTAAAAATAAATTGCTGCCTTAATGCCGACCACTATGGGTGATAGGCAGAAAAAAAAAAAAAAAAAACGCTCAGTCACTTCGCAGCCACCATAGGGAACACACTCCTCTCCCTCTCTGCCCTGGTATAGCTGCCTCGCCCCGACGCTGTACACCGACCAGCAACTCTCAGTCAACGTTCCTGATTCTCAAACAACACTCATGAACTCTAGCAGCACGACAGGAATCCCACGGGCATCCCAGGCAGGCAACAAGCCAACAATGCATCGGTGCTTGGGTCTACTCTCTACCACTAGTTATATTCACTGAATAAAACCGTGCCTAGTATTGATAGTCAACTATACACCCTTGAGTAGTAATGATCTCCTGACGTTACAGCGGAATAGGCTACCTGTGCGATGACTTCATAGACACACTACAGAGCCATCGTATCAGTACCACACCATCATTAACACTAAGGCTATTTTTGCATACGGTTTATAATTTGCTTACCAATAATTCAGTCAAAATTAAGTCATTGATGTGGTTCAGTTATCTTGCATTCGAATGCTACACACACATTATCACTTTAAACTAATAATGTTAAATCGAGCCGATCCTCATCTTAGTGGTAAATCTGGAGCAACTGCATACTCCAAACTATGCCAAGCAACTGGTCATCATTATTTTTGTTCATCTGGCATACTTTGGAGGAATCGATGCGCTCCTATATAACAGTAACTTGCTGAGGATATGAAATACAGTATTTATCCAATATGAACAGAACAGTCACGATTAAAAGGTGTGTGTGTGTGTGTGTGTGTATGTGTATGTTTTGTTATGAATAGTAATGATAACAAAATGTGTGTGTGTGAATTGCTGTGAACAGTACGTAATTATAATAAAAAGATGTGTGTGTGTGATTTGCTATGGACAATCATGACCAAAAGGCGTTTGTGTGTGTGTATCTCTCTCTCTCTCTCTCTCTCTCTCTCTCTCTCTCTCTCTCTCTCTCTCTCTCTCTTAAATCATTGCTGTTATATAAATCTGACCTTATGATTCTAAGAAGTCGTGAAGATTATAACGGCTCCCCAACCAACCTTCACTCTCAACCACAACACACAAATGCAACCCCAATACTGAGGGAGCTAGACCAGTCCAAACTCTCATCTTGGGATGTATGTACTACTACCTGTGTGTGTGTGGGTCAAAACCTCACACACACACACACACACACACACACATATCCTGTTTGCCTACCGAAGAATGGAGAGAGCTGTACAACAAACACACACACACACCTCCAGCCAGCGTACCATCAAGGTTTTTACTACTGAGAGAAGGATAGGCCACTCAATGTTATTTTCGTGTCGTCACTGTTTGGGGTGTTGACTCGGACGGTGGCGCCTGTAGCGGCCAACGGGAATCAACACTCCAGCTCCCGCCTGTTTCCCTTTATCCTGATAATTTTTTAAGTCTGATTTTCTTTACTAGTAACACACAGGATCCTTAATACTAATTATTTGACTCTAGAAATAATAATTACTGTACATTCATTGTTGTCAAATTGCTGAGCACGTGAACATGTAACAGATTTCATAGTAAACAAAGAAGTTGCCACTTGCCAGTCTCTCACTAAGTGGTGGTAACAGTGTTGACGGCTACACCTCATTGTTTTAAGGTTTTATTATATTATGATATTTTAATATCTTTTTGTGGTACTTTTACACCAAAACATAGATGAAGAACAACATTGTAAAGGTCATAAACAGGTAAGGATTATCGCACATTGGAGACTGGAGTTACTTAACGTAAATGGTAGTTACAACTATGTTTTTTTTAGCAATAAATTGGAGCTTTGTCGAAGAAATTATCGTAATGTATTATGTAATTTGGCCACAATGAATATAATTATTCATTCTACAGTCAAATAATTAGTATTAGATGTCCTGTGCATTACTATTAAAGAAAATCTGATTTTAAAATGAAACTGAATAAAAGAAAGCAGACGGGAGCTGAAGTGTTGATTCTTTCTGGCCGCTAGAGGCGCCACCGTCCAAGCCAGCCATGGTGATAACACGAAAATAAGATCGAGTGGCCTATCTTTCTCCCAGTACTAAAATCCTTGGTATAATCAACAAACCATGCACACCTCTTGAATGGAAAATATATCGTACACATACGCACACACGCACTTATGCCTAGATGGAAACATATCATGCAGTTACTCCCAGTGAGAGTCAGTCATTGATACATTGTGTCGTATTTAGGAATATACGTGGTGTTGACGACGACATAGTATTGGTACAATGGCTCATTATTGTGTGTAGGGAGGAGACATCCTGCCGGTATCACGCCATCAACGTACGGTGCATTGAAGTCACCTTGAGAACCGCCTCCTCCGTTATTTTATTTATTTGCCATATCGGATGCTATTTTTTTTTATAGCTGTACATTTATTTACGTTTTTGATGCATGTATAGACAAAAAATAAATATATGATAATTACATTCATTGTATATAAATGTAAACAATAATGAAGACATAAGAGGTCGATCATAATTAGTTTTCGTAGATTTACCTCCAATAAAAAAAAAGAAAGCTGCCATACCACCGTCTGTTTACATCGTCACTCTTTCGCTAGCTTAACTGTTTACTGTTTGTTTTTATTATTACCTATCACCTCCTTGAGGGGCCTTAAAGTAAACTGCAGTAATGTTTATGGTACATATTACACAGTTGTTAGCATAATTGGATTATGTACAGTATAAGCAAATTATTAGCAGAATCAGTAATTACATAAATTAAGTTGACTGCAGTAATTCCTTATAATATATAGGCTACCCAAAGCAACTCGACTCATGGTGTATTGGTTCCAATGTCTCCTATGAAGCATTTCAATAAAGTATATTAGAGTATATTTTATATGAGCAATTAAATTAGAAGATAAGAAAGAAATGGACGTGGGGCAAAAAGAGGATGTTAAATTTTGTAAAATTGCATCTTTGCTGTGCGATTTCGCCTTTCCATCTACACCTCTTTGGTGTCATAATTTTTTTTTTATTCTACATTGTTTTATGTATACTGCACTACTCTATTCATTCTTCCTTCCTTTTTATAAGACATTCATTCTCTCTCGCATGAGGGGGGGAAGCGATTAAAGGTTTGTTAACTTTAGCCGTCATCTGGTCGTCCAAGCGGAGGATTGGGGTACCGAAACCGTCTTGGGAGCGCTTGGTTTTAGTGACGAGAACTGACCAAATACGTAGAAACTGTGTTCTCGTCGTCCAGATACGGATTGGGCAGAAACAAAAGAAAGTTTGTAAACAAAGTCGTAAGAAAATACTACAAATTGGTCTACTTTTCCTTCACTTTTCTCATATTATGAAGCAAATTTGTGTCCTAAGTTGCATGTATTATACACCAAAAGATGCAGAATTAAGAAACGAATAAGATGAGACCAACTAGAAGTCTCTTGATATGATCTTTTGTTGAAGACTTGCGATTTTTATTACTTTATTCTCGATTTTCGGTGAAAAATTTACTATACTTGCTAGAGATAGGTTGCCAAAAAGGTGATTGATTAGCTATATTTCTGGAATGTCCATCAACCATTTCGCAACACTTCAGACATCCACCTTAATTGCTGAAAGTGCACATGATATTTATTCACCTTTTTGGTACTCTCTTAAGTTCCAGGCTCAGCTCATGGACTATAATAAAGTGTTTGTGTGCCTCTCATGTCAAAATGATCCTTGATTTTGGTTTTATGGTGTGCAGCCTGTGATTATCTTTAGGGCTCTATTCTGTATGGGTGTGAAGGGTGTTGGAGATGAGTCTCAGAAGTTGTTCTCAGTCTGAAAATACACTACACTCTCCTCTTTTTTTATTATAGGTTAGGTTCTTGAAGGGGTCGCATAAAGTGAATGCCTGTATGTGTGTATGTATGTATATATGTATACTCTCCTCTTTTTTTATTACAGGTTAGGTTCCTGAAGGGGTCGCATAAAGTGATTTTCGCATAAAGTGAATTGTACATTTCCATAAGAAATAATGGTACTTTAACTTGAAAATTGAGCCTCCTTGTTCGTGTTATTTTAAGAGTTCGTGTAAATTGCATTTATTTAATTTTTTTCATGACACGCACTAATTCAAATTCGCATAATTTAAACTCTCATAAAAAGAGAGGAGAGTGTACAGTATGTCCAATTGCCAGCACTTGGTAAAAGAAAAATGGAATGAAAATGCTGACTGTCCCATTAAGTGGGTGCAGGAATAGGGGGTAGTTTTGGGGGGGACTGGGAGAGGTGCGGGAATAGGGGGTAGGCTTGGGAGTTGCGGGAATAAGGGGGCAGGCTTGGGGGGGACTGTGGAGGGGGGTGGGTGGGAATAGGGGAACAAGATAGGGGTGGGTAGAAAGCCTGTCCCCCTACTCCTGCACCCCCAAGACCCCCCCCCCCAAGCCTGTTCCCAACTCCCACACCCCCTTAACTGTGCTGGCAACTGTACTAACATTTTCCTTTTTTAACTTCATCAACATCAGGAGGAACACACACACACACACACACACAAAGGCCCAAGACACTAGCGGTGTTTGAACGTGCCGGCTCCGAGGTAACGGATAAAGTGACACTCTTCCGTTCCGTGGCGGACTTCCAACAACTGCATGAAGTGGCAGGGAAGGGTGGACACATTACCATCATTGGGGGTGGATTCCTTGGTTCAGAACTGGCCTGTGCTCTGGGTTATAAAAGTGAGTCTTTGTCCAGTGTACAGTCTATTTATCTATCTATCTATCTATCTATCTATAGCTCTGATGCCTCGTTCCCTCCTCCAAGGGGGTGGCCATGGCATATTATTATTATAAGTATGTATTACAGAAGGATATGTATATTTCCTTCTGTTATACATGCTTTTAAGTATGTATTTCAGAAGGATATGTATATTTCCTTCTGTTATACATGCTATATTGTAAGACTATGTAACTATAGTACAAAATTATTATTAGGTTTGTTATTTGGTAATTACAGTCACTTGGTAGACCATTCATTGTAGTACTGTACTTCCAGAATAATGACCTCTCTTTACATATAACCTTTATAAGAATTACTGTGGCTAATTATTCTTACAAGTGTACTTTACAATAATGATGAGTGTTCCTTTTGTTGTGTGGGTCAGCCAAGTCTACAAAGGGGTCAGTGACACAAGTGTATCCTGAGTATGGTAACATGGCCAAGGTATTACCTGAGTACTTGTCTCGCTGGACCACTGACAAGGTTAAATCAGAAGGTGTTGATATTATTACCCACTCTACCGTCAAGGATGTCACTACAACCCCAGATGGCAAACTCAAGCTCTCCTTTGACACTGGAAAAGAGGTGGGATTTATATACATATTTTCTTTGGTTTACACCTTGTAAATATCTTATTGGTTCAATTGTGTCACTTAGAATTAAAGAAACTAAGGATAATCTTTTATAAATTATTAGTAAAACTCTGATTATATTTTATTTTATTTAATTTAAGGATAATCTTTTATAAATTAATAGTAAAACTCTGATTATTATTTTATTTTGTTTAAGGAAATTATTAGTAAAAAATAAACTATTATTTTATTTAAGGATAATCTTATAAATTATTAGTGAAAAAAGATTATATTTCATTTTATGTAATTAGCAAACAAACTATTATTTATTTATTTATTTATTTCTTCTATAATTTTTTGTA